>LOJH01002049.1:29994-44875 GCA_001685095.1 Ellobius talpinus
TGTTGTTATTTCTGGGTATAAGCTAGCCGTGCGGGAGCCGGGTGGGACGAAATGTAGGCCTGCTCGCCTCATCACTACAGCCCTGGAGTCTTTCTCTTGGGTCCTCTACTGATTACAATTCTAACAGTCTAAAGGACACCCTGGGATTTATTTTGCCAGCTGCAGGTTTAACATTTGTGACTCCTGGTGGTGACCTGCCTTTCTCCATCTGCTGTGAGAATTAAGAGTTCTATGCCTGCTCCGTCAGCATGATGCTTCTCCCATGCTGAAGGGCGGTGAAGGCTGTGGGTTTCTCCTCTCACTTCTGCTTTCTGGACCCAGGGGATGATTAGGCATGGCAGTATTTGAGAACCAGGGGATTGGCAATGATCAGAGCAGGCGATTCTCATGAGAGCCAGGCCCACAGCACAAGGAGCTCAAAATACCATTTAACAGTCGAACAAGACAAGACACCTGGAAACCAAGACAAGAAGGAGGGAGTTGCAGGGTGGAGGGCAGGACTGGAGTTCCCTGGCAGTGGACTTGATCCTTCCTTTCCATTTAATAAGAAGGCAGATCTGATGAGTCTATACAAGCTTCCTAGTAATTCCCAAGCAGGGCAGCAGCTGTCACCAGACCTCAAGAGGGCTCGTGGAAAACACTTCTACCTTCTTCTCTTGGAAGAGAAAAATGATGAGAATCGAGAGTGTCTGGTTGACGCTCATTTCCTGGCGGCAGACCTCGGAGCTGAGGGCAACAGTGGAGATCACAGTTAAGTGACTCGCTCACAGTGTGGAGTCAGGGAACTGCCCCAAGCCTGGAGGGGAAACCCTGGACGACTTGGCTTGGGTTACAGGGCAGAGAGAAGGGAGTCCAGGTCCTCAGATCATAAGCCCACATTGTTTCCTGCTCGGCACATACTCTCCTTCTTCCAAAGTATTCCCGTCTCTTACTATTCTTACAGTGCCAGGTCACTCTTCCAACGAGGAGTGCAGGACTCATGGTGTTGAGCAGATGAACCTTAGATCCACCAAGTCAGAAGGACAAAGAGCTGAGCGACCTCATTCCTGTGTGTCCACAAGTGAGCATAGGAAAGCTGGCTTGAGAAGGTGCTTTTCCCTAGTCCAGGAAGTCCTAAGAGCCTACTCCTGCATCTTTAACCCAAGAAGAGAAAATTACATCCACTGCATTCAGATCTCATAAGGGATAAGGTCAACCAGAACCCAAACCTAAGTACAGTTGGGCAAACTACCTGGGCCCTCTGATCCTCACTTTCTCTTACACATAGGGAAGCAACTCTTGATGCTTGCCTTGGTGCTCTTCTGAATGCTAAGAGTACGGTGGAACTCACTTTGTCTCAGCTAACACTTTGGTGAAGAGATGCCAAAATTGAACAGGCTTGTCTTAACCACAGCATCTTGCTCATGATTGCAAGGACCATTAGAATGATTCATTTAGTCATCCCTTACTGAGAATGCCAACAAGACCCACAGGCCTCAGGAGGTCTATATCATGGCATGAGAGACAGCCTTCAGTCACAGAATCACACAGCTTGTCCGCATATCTTACACACGATTCTTGCTGGTGTGACCTTACTTGGAAATAGGATCTGTACAATGTAACCTAGTTGTGATGAAGCCACAGTGGAGTAGACTGGGCCCTAAATGCAAGAAGTGCTGCTCCTAGGAGGAGGGCACGCTAAGAGTCACGGACACACAGGAAGACATGAAAAGAACATAATCTGGAGATATGCAGAGAGCAGACTTATAACAGGCCAGGGGATGCTGAGGCCTGGCGAAAGCCGGCTGAAGTTAATAGAACCCTCCACCAGCAGAAGAACCTCCACTATCACCACCTTGATTTCAGTCTTCTGTCCTCATAACTGCCGGACAACAGACTGTGACTCCCTGTGCTCTCTGTAATGGCAAGTGAACCTCGGGAACATACGCAATGATCTACCTACTTAGTCCCTGGCCCAGTAAATGATTAGAATCTGGAATCTGAAAAATGCTCCCCTAAGGAGAGAATAAAACAAGAACACTACGAGGTGCTCTGACATGTGACATATGGGTGCAGACGTCTAAAGCAGACAAGGAGCCAGGCTGGGGCGGGGCAGAAGCAAGCTTAGAATGGAGTTCTAGGGGGGAAGGAGATGAAATTCTTGAAGATGGAGTGCTGTGATTTGGACACTCTTGTCCCCAAAGGTCCATGCGCTGCAAGTTTGGTCTCCAAGGTAATAGGACAGAGAGATGGCAGACATTAAGACATCTAGATGTGGTTACATCATGAGAATACCACCCTCGGGGATGGAGAAATGTCTTTCAAGAGACTGGCTTGGTTCTCTCAAGATTGAGTTCGTCAGATCTCTTGAGAGTGTGTTATATCTCTCAGGACAGAGTTAGGTCTCCAAGAATAGATTAGTCATGGGCAGGGTCCGTATTTATAAAGCAAATCTGCCTGCTTCTCTCTCTCAAGAGCACTCCGCTGTACTCCTTGCTTCCCCTCCAGTCTTTGCTACCATGTTGTTATGCAGCATGAGACTCAGCAGAAGCTAGGAAAACGCTGGCCTCATGCCCTCGAAATCTCTGATCTCCAAGACGATGAGCTAATGGCAACCTTTTTACAAAGCACCCAAACTCTGTGTCAGTGACCAAGACACAGGTGAGGACCAACAGTGTTGAAGGAATCGAGGAGAGCAATCCAGAGCGCTAAATGTCACACCCTGATTTAGTGACTTGTGACTTGGTCAGAGGTTCTGGAGGAGTACAGCGTCTGTGGCCAGAGGGTGCTACAGGGTAGACAGTTAGGCCAACAGAGAAAAAAAGGAAAGATAACCAAGAAATGGGCCTGTGGGTAGGATAAGGCATTTCTGTCTCAATGGAAAAAACAAAAGAAACAAACAAAAAAAGCCCCACAATAGGTAGGAGGGGATGAGACTACTGGGAATGAGCCCTGTTAGACACAGGCTGATGTGAGCATTCTGCCTGCATTAAGCTTTATTATGCTCCCCAGGACAATGCCTCATCAATGCATCTAATTAGCTTTGCCAATACAAAGGTGGCACAGGGCTACTGCTTATGAGGTTTGTTTCTCTGGGTCTCCCTCTAATCCTTGAAGTGAATTTACTCGGAACAATTTGACTCTTTTGGGAAAAAAATAATAAGCATGAGGATTGAATCGATCGTATTCTGCAATATAGAATCCTACCTTCTGATTAGACCATGTTGTAAAATGGGACTTGTCACATCACATTTAATTCTTAGTTTCCCTCAAAATCCCATCTCTGGTTTGGCACATCAGAAGCCAGTGCCTGATGAAATGGGACAGTTTTGTTTTTGTGATGTTTTGGTTCAGCTGCAAAATAAGTCTTAGGAGGTTAAAGATTTCACAAGGAAAAATATGGGTAAGTAAAAGGCTTGCCCTCCTCCTGCTGCAATGCTATTGTGAGAGGGAATTTCTTGCAAACATTTGCAAAAGCATTGTGCTTAGTGACATCCACCTTTAACCCCAGCACTCCTGAGGCAGAGGCAGGAGGATCCCTGTGCCTTTGAGATTAGCCTGATGTACATAGTGAGTTCCAGGACAGCCAGAAAAGACCCTGTCTCAAACAAACAAACAACAAAACAGAACCATGAAACAGCAATTCACGAATCCAGAACAAAGTTGGATTGAGAATGGAGTTCCCTTATCATGTGACATATTGATGTTGTCAAATGACTGTGAATTTAAAGTTAACTCTTCTGCATTGTATTTATATGTTCTGAACCCCAATAATGCAAAAAGCTTGGGGAGGGTGGATGAGAGTCCAAAGCAGCATTGCCCTGATGTCTGTCCCTGGGAGCCACCAGCACCAAGGATGTGTTAAGGTTTGGAATAGCAGCATTTTCTTATTATGGACTTTGATTCCTTGAGGTTTTTTATTTTGAGGTTTATAAGCAAATCTTCCTCTTATTTGGTGGTTGATATACTCAGTTCTGCGTGGTGATATTTCGTTTGTGTTTTAACGAATAAAGCTTGCCTGAAGATGACAGTGCAGAGCTAAGCCACTAGAGGTCAGGCAGCGGTGGCACACACTTTTAATCCTAGGATTTGGGAGACAGAGGCAGAAGGATCTCTGTTAGCTCAAGGCCACCCTGGGCTACATAAAATTGATCAAATCTGAAAGAGAAACAGAATTCACACAAAGATGATCCCAGCACTTGGGATCACACACCTTTAATCCCAGTACTAGGGAGGAGGAGACAGGAGAGATATGGCTGGGTGGAGAGAAGAATATAAGGGAGGAGAAGACAGGAGCTCAGATGCAGTCTGAGGATTAGTAGAGACAGGATCACTCCTTCAGTCTGTGGATTCAGTAGAGGTAAAAAGTCTCTCTAATGGCTGGCTGCACTGCTTCTCTGATCTTCAGGAAAGCTTTATTAAAACACAAAATATCACTGTAGTTCTGAGTATGGTGTGGTTTGCTTTTCTTTTTTGTGTGTCTTATACCCAGGTACTTAGGACATGAATAAGTAGGTCTTCTGATTTCAGAAACTTCTACTTTTATGAGGCAGACCAGGCAGGGAAAATAAGAAGACAGAGGTAGCCCACTCAGATGTGCCTGAGAGAAGCTGATAGGCCACATGTGGACAGTCCAGAGGACATGAATTAGAGGACATGAATCTACCTCAGATCCAAGGCTTTCCCCTAGACATAATTAAACATAAGTACCTAAGATCAGCTACTACCTCAGACCACTGGGATTAACTTCATATCTCTTCCCTCCGAGGAGCCAGCCCCCACCACTCCCTTATACTTCCAAGTTAGTGTATCTCTGCTAGAAGATTGGGCCATGTCCTTTGGGGTGCAATGCCAGTCAAGCAGGCAGACATCTCAGTTTTCATCTAACCCATGTCTAAAGTCCACACTACCTGGTAGCTTCTGCTCTCTAGGCTGTGCCCTGCAGGCCAGCCTCCAGCTTTCAAGGTCCTGGTAATAACCTTATGCTGTCCTGACTCCACTCACTGCTTTGGCTTGGCTTTCCACTAGACAATGAATGTCTTCCCCTTGGGATCCACTTTCCCTCCTTCCCCTGCATCAGGACCATACTTGCTTGAGCACAGAAGAGGCCCTAATACTGTTCCACTAAAGAAGCTAAAGGGATGATATCTAGGGGCTCAATGTACCCAGTAAATTAAACGAGTTTGGGCAGGACATCCTGAGATACTTCTAAAGCTGTTTACTATTTAGACAAATGCTTGAAAACATACTATCAGGTGACTAAGGCCATTAACACTGGTGGCACCCCCTATGAAGCGGATCTGATGTCTCTTTAGCTTATAAGTCATGTTGGGCTTATCATAGACAGGAGCATACTGTGCCCTCGATGGGCAGGCACTGCCACATGTAGTCTAGTGAAGCCCAAATATCTCAGGGAGTTTACAAAGAAAAATCAGGCTTTCCCCCTGAGAATTTCTTGAGAACACACAGAAGCACAGCCTGAGAGTCTCTTCATATCATGTCTAAGAGAGACAGAAAAACCTGATGGAGAGTCCCTGAGTGATGCAGAAAGGCAGACACCAGACGGTTTTGTTTAATTTCCTTTGACTCCGTGGCCTTTGACTCCATAGAGTCTCTGGAGATCAGGGTCCTGCTAAAGCAATCACTGTTGCTGCTTGAGTTTGGACTGTTAATATAGCAGCATGAGGACAGCCCAGCACAGAGCTACCACCCCGGTCGGTCTCCAAAGTGCTCAGCATCAAAACCTCCAGAAGCTGCATAGTATTTAAAAGCATCTCTTCCCCAGTAGGCATCTGTGGTGGTTTGAATGAAAATGGCCCACATAGGAAGTGACACTATTAGGAGGTGTGGACCTTGTTAGATGCAGTAATTGTGGGGGTGGGCTTTGAGGTCTCATATGCTCAAGCTATGCCCAGTGTGGTACTCAGTCTCTTTCTCTTGCCTGTGGATCAAGACGTAGGACTCTCAGCTCCTTCTCCAGCACCATACCTGCCTGTACGCTGCCATGTTCCACCCTGATGATAATGGACTGAACCTCTGAGATTGTAAGGCAGTCCCAGTGAAAGGTTTTCCTCTATAAGATTTGCTGTGGTCATGGTGTCTCTTCACAGCAGCAGAAACCCTAACTAAGACAGCATCCATCTCTAAGAGTAGGAAGTAGAGGTGCTTTATATTAAATGGGCTCTCAACTCAGCCAGCACTAGGTTTGGGTGCCAGAGTCTCCTCTCAGTGTGCACAACCCACATGGACTGTTGAACAAATGGGACAAATGGTGAGAACCTGTGCGACAAGGAGCTGAGGTGGCCTCAGGGAGCTACACTGACAGCTGCTACTAAAATAGCGGTTCCTACTATCGGGAGAGCAACAACACAAGCAGTCCCTTCTCACGAGTCCTGTGACTGTCAGAAAGTGGGCACGTCGTGTAGGGTTAGTCTCCAGCATGCATAGCTGGTAAAAGTCTGTCCCTGGGCACAGGGGGCCATGCTGAGCAATTAAGTCCTGAAAAGGTTCCAAAGAGAGGCAACGTGCCAGCAGTCACAGGTGGGTGCTACCCTGCCCCAGTGTTTGGCAGGTACATCTGTCACTTCTAAATAATAGTCATTGTCTACATTCGTGGCTCTTGGGGTCAACCACCTGAGGGAGCCAAAGGAGATCTGGTCAGGCGCGAGCAGATTTGCAGACAGGGTTTCTCTGATAGTCAAGCAGTTAAATTCACCCTGGGCACAGAGCTGTCAAGGCTGGAATCTGCCTTCATGAGTGAGATAAGGTGGGTGGCCCATGGCAAGCCTCTGTGCTTTATCTTGCTCATATAGAAAACATGGGTGATGGGAGGACTTACTGAATGAAGAGTCATGCTCCTGAATGATTGTATGTGAGCCCCCTATCCCCCACACATAAAGATGTATGCACAGTGCTTAGACAGCTGCTGGCACGTGAACTAATCTCAGTATTGTATGCAGAAGCACGTCTCACACTCCAGGGATCATGTGCTTTCCATTTCCCAGGAAGGAAGGCAGAAACTGGTTGACGATGAGAAGCAGAGCACTCTCTCTTCTCTTTCCAAGACTCCTTTGGCATCTTCTAACCTCAGCATCTCAGAGGGACTATGCAAGGCAGAGGTATAGTCAGAATATTGCAAAGGCATTATACATATGATGACCCAGAAATATGGGCACCATTTCAGAGTCTTCTGGGGAGTCTCCATTGAATGAAATCTGGAACAGGATGACATTAAGTGGGACTGAGGCAGAAGAGGAGCTAAACCCTCAGGACATCAAGATAAGATCGTGGGATGGAACCTAAGCAACCAGTGTTTTTCTCTGTAAATCTTATGTGTGTGTATGTCTGTGTGTGTGTGTGTGAGAGAGAGAGACCAGGTGACTACGTGTGAGCAGAGATCAGAGGTTTTAGACCTCCCCTTCCATAAGCTTTGAGAGAAGGTTTCTTGTTGGTTGCTATGTAAGCCTGAAAACTTCAGGGGATTGCCCCCCTCCTTTCTCTCTGTCTCTCATGACACCATATGAGTTCTGGAATTACAGATGTGCACCACTGTGTCTGGCTTTACAGGTGTTCTGGGGATTTGAACTCAGATACTTATGCTCGAGCAGCAAGCATCTAACCCACTAAGTCATCTCCTCAGCCCATGGTCTTCTTTTTTGACATAGGAACAGGATCATTCAGGATGCCATCCGGCAACACAGAGCTGCCCAAGGATCTTGGCCTGCATGAAGCTTCTTCAGTGACACACAGGCTAATCTAGCCCACTTAAACCAGAGGAAGACAAGCTACTTTTGTGTCGGGAAGCAAACCACGGACAGCTCTTCACCAGCAGGTTGGGCAGGCCTAGCAGCACTGATGGCTTTCAAGAGAGCCTCTATTGTAGAAGCAATTGGAAAACTAGGCAATAAAGTAAACCACATGTGTAATGGCATCAGAAGAGTCCTCAGCAAAAGTCATTATCTCCAGAAACTCAAATGCTATGTCGTACTAACCATCTCCAATCACACTGACTTTGAACCTACCGGGATGAATCCTGCAATTTTTAGATCTTGATTCACAGGTTACAAAGGCGACACCGGATCTGTGATTTGAAGCCACCCTTTCATTACACTGTGATTACGTCTCAATTTGTACCCAGTTGGCTTAGAGGAGACATGGAAATTAGGGTAATAAGCAGGAGGCTCCTGCCCTCAGCAGCAGAACTGGAGGAACAACTTACTTGTTGAAGATTTTGGCTCTCTTAGCGCTTGAAAAATTCTCCAGCTGCAGGGACTCTTGAGTGAGGAAAGCCACAGCCAGGTGAAAATAGTTGTTCCACAGCTGAAAAACAAAACACAGGAGATGCGGAGATGCTAAGTTGTGGAATAGCTTAACAATGGATCTCAGAGAGGCTCTGGGCAATTGTCATCCTGAAATGCTTAAGAACATATATCGCTGCAAGCCAGCCCTCAGGTGTGGTTCATGACTAAGTGTGAGGGTCAGTTCACCAGGGTAACTCCTGTAACATCTGCCTGTGCCTCAGTTTCTTCACCAATAACACAAGGTTGTTAGTAGTATCTACCTGAACAGGCTTCCTGGAAGGCACAGAGATGATGACCTGTAGGGGTGGTGGACACAGATATGGTAGTGCTGAGCACGCATTGAGTACTGCATGGTTTTAGCTCTGTTAGCATGTGATGTTGCCCCTCTCTGAAGAACAGTATACACTTGCAAGATTTACAACTTTTTATTATACCAAAATTATGCATACACCAGATAATTAGGGAAAACACGTAAAAAGATCAAACCTCTATTTCAAGGATTTATAGACTGTATACGATTTGAAGGATGATCTTTGGAAGACATTGTAGATGCCAGTTTTTCTCATTTACAAACCAGGGATAATATTCAAATGCGATTGATAGCTACAAAGAGTCACATAAAGATGAGACGTTCTTATTACCAACTCTGAGTTTAATGGCCTGTGAAAGGTAGGAACTCAAGCCCATTCCCAGGATTTAAGAGTGTGTGTGGCCCCCTTTACCTCGTTCTTCCTGGGAAATGGCCTTGCCTACAGTGCTGCTGACCGCCACAGAACTAACCCAGGATGCACTGGTCACCCATCTCAGGATGCTCTCAGCTACAGTAGGATGAGCAGATGTCCTGAACCTCAGAATGCTCAGCGTTTAATAGCTAGACCCAGAAGACCCGTCCAGGATGGGAGAAAGACAGTCTGCAGAAAACGCCCTCAAACGCTGCAACTTTTCTAAGTTCCCAAGTCCAGCAATGCCACTTGACATCCTATCAACTTGACTTTCAGGAAGTTCAACTGGCTGATTTTAAATGACAAGCGCAAGAACTGCACGAAAGGAGCCAGGTCAATTTTATTTATTTTACTACTACTACTGTTACTATTTTTATTATCGAGACAGGGTTTCTTTGTGTAGCCTTGGCACTGTCCTGGAACTAGCTCTGTAGACAAGGATGGCCTCAAACTTATAGGGATCCTCCTGCCTCTGCTTCTTGAGTGCCAGGATTAAAGGCGTGCACCACCACCACCTGGCAAATTTGGGGGGGCGGGCAGTAGGACAATTCTTAACAGAAAAATCAACTGGGAGATGCAGACTCCACTGTCTAGCTATAGAACTGAAATAATTAACGAAGCCTCTGTGTGAACAACACAGAAAACAGAATCCACACAAGCGCAGGTTTGCAATTCGACAATGGTAGCACGTCTAAAAGCTGGAGACAGAGCAACCTAATCACGAACTACAAGTGCAGAGAGTAAAGACAGACCCTGATGCTAACATTAGCTACAGATGTCTTAGGTGATTAAATAATGGAAAAGAAAAAAAAATCAATCCATTAAGCAAAACTCTGTGTGTAATTGCCAATATTAATAATATTGCAGCTAGCTCAATCTACAACACTAAGGCAAGTAAGGATTGACTACACTAAACCTAAGACCACATAAGCACAAGAGAAATGTCAGGTTTGACTACAGAAAAGTTAAATATTTTATGTAATAAACTTAAAACCATGAATAGGATATATGAAGAGTCCCAATTTATTAAGAAACACTACCAGTTAACAAAAACAAAGAAATGGCCAGAGAGTTTGCAGCAAAATCCCCACAGCTGATAAATATGCTCAGTTTAACTGGTCATAAAAATGTAGCGATCAGAAAAACTCAAAAAACAAGAATCCAAAATTCTAAAGAAAGACTACAAAGGGTTGCTTCCTTCAAAAGATGTCCTGTTAGTTCAGTGGGTCAGAAGACCAAACACAAAGACAGAAATGTGAGATAGACACTTGGAACATGGAAGGGAGGTTGGCAGTGGTTGGAGGGAGATGGGGTTGGCGAGAGCAATGAGAATGGATTACATACATGGATGAAATTCTCAAAGAAGGAGATTAATAAAAGTTTTATAAACACACACATACAGCTGGTGAAGGTGGTAAAGCTAAAACATTTTTAGGAGGGCATTGTGGCACTGTCCGTCAAGCATAAATGCTGATCCTGTTT
Organism: Ellobius talpinus; assembly: GCA_001685095.1. Classification (NCBI taxonomy): domain Eukaryota; kingdom Metazoa; phylum Chordata; class Mammalia; order Rodentia; family Cricetidae; genus Ellobius; species Ellobius talpinus. The sequence continues at coordinate 40,478 of LOJH01002049.1, forward strand.
TGCCATCAATTCAGCCTCTTCTAGAGAGGGCATGCACTGACATGACATCCATGGAAGCTCATGGAACTTTAGCTTGGGACAGTGGGAAGCAGAAGCCATTTTGCGGGGCAGCTAAGTAAATGCAGGCACATTCATGCTGTGGAATACGACAAGACTGTAAACCACTTGGCATGAACCGACACATGTTAAAGGCAAGATGAAATCATGCATCGGCCCACATCCATGCGTTGGGTGTCAGGAAGAGTGCAGAGCGGTTAGTAACAAGTTACTCCTGCAGAGAGGGGACAAGAGTTGCAAAGAGTAGAGAAAATATTTCCTAACAACTCATTTACCGCATGTGAATCTTTGTTTATGACATACAAAAACAAGCATCAAGCAGAGAAAAACAATAAAGAGGAAAAAGGAAAAAAAATTAAAGTAACATTGCTAGGGCTGGGGATGTGGCTCAGTTGGTAGAAGGCCTAGCTGGCATGCACAGGACCCCAGGGGTCCTGCCCCCTCACCCCTCCACACCCACTCAGGCAGGGCATATACAGAAGAGGTATTTATAAAACAGGAGGACTCACTATAGATGCTGTAGGTGGCGCAGAGCCAGGAGAGAATGAGGGGGAGAAAGTTTCAGAAGCAATTAGCTCAGTGAAGCACACCCAATTCTCCTCCACTGAACCCTTCATCCTGTCTTAGGACGATCTGAGATGAGGCTGGCAGCGAGGCATAGTGGCCCTCGGTGGCCTGCCTGCCTTCTGCCAGGAGAGTCCCTCCTTGTCACTCCGATTCAGTACTTTCTCTTGGAAACAACTCTATTTCCTAACTTGCTAAATGGAGCAAATACAATGGAAGCATAATTTTCACTCCTCAGGTTCTGTTTCCACACCTCCGATGAGAGGCCGATTAGGATCCAGGGATTAGCGATATAAATGACTGGGGCTGACCAGCCCTTTGTTTTAACACGATTCCCCCACAAAGGTGCTGTCGGCCTCCTTTTACCTGCAGCTCAAAGTTGGCTTGATCCAGAAATTTCTTGTTCAGCATATCTGCATACTGATTAATTGCTCGCAGGAAGACTCTGAAAGATCAAGAGAAAATGGCATAATTACACACTTAGGCACTGGCACCTTTGTAGGTTTGGCATTTCAATTAGCTAGGATTCCAGACTGTCGAGAATGTGAAGTCTCTAAGTCCTGTGTGAAGTTGGGAGGTTTTGCCAGTGAAAAACTCTCAGAACCATATGCAGATGTTCTCCAAGTTAATCCAGCAAATTAGCACATGGGGAATGGGAGAATGAAAGAAACAGACCAAAATAGCAGCCTCTGAAAGGAACGTTTAAAACGTATCACAAAAATACCCCACTTTTCAAAAAAGGAAGAAAAGATGTAAATAAAAACTCTTCCCTGAAGTTACAATGTCTTATTGTTTCCTAATCAAATCCTTTAGTTAGCTGGCCTTGGGTCTGAAAGCATTCTTAACGTGCAAGTTATTAGGCTTAGTGTGGTTTGATACAATGTTACTACTGTACTTGGAGGTACAGCCATTATCAGTACTGTCCTTTATCTAATTTCAATCATTGTTTTCTTAATAAAAGAAAATTTAAAAGGCTTTAGTAGATAAGAAAGTGACTTGGCAAGAATTTCAGAGGCATGTGATTCTTTGATTCACTGATATGCATAACTGGCATTGTATGCTGTGGGCACAGGGAGGCCAGGTGAGGGCATCGGATATCCTGGATATGTCTCTGCCTTCATCCCCCCAGACAGGGAATAAGTCTTTGATTGAGTCTGAGGCTAGGATGGTGGCTGGCAAGCCCCAGGGATCCTCTGCCCACCTACTGCTGGGGTAACTGCTGTACACGGTCATACGTAGCTTTTTACACAGGCGAGATTTGAACCCGGGTGTAAATACTTTTACAGCAAGGGCTGGACCCACAGAGCCATCTCCCCAGCTCCAACTATGTCCAATTTCTAGCACATTTCTCAACATTTTGGCGTCTACTTTTCTATGATAAAGTGTGCAATTGGGGCTGTCGGGGAGGACTCTGGAGTACTGTCTTTCCCCAGCTTCTTCACTAGGTAGACTTGTTTTATAACCCTTGAGAGCGCTGACAACAGAAAAGCTTAGTCCAGCTACTTCTTTATAAATGGCATTCTCTCTTTGCACAAAGCAAGGATGCAAGAGGAATTAGCATTAGGTCACAGATAATAAACTTAATTACTTCTCCTCATTTAGACAGCAGGAAGCAGCTACAATGTGAGGGAAATCTGGGTTACTTAAAATCCCATTCTCTGACAGCACTATCTCTTTACCTAAGCATGCTTGCAGAAGCTCCTTAGGACCTGCCACCACAGTTCACTACAGGCTAGTGGTCTTAGGAGTAAGGTGGAGGAAGGAAGGGACACTCCTCCGGGGGCAGTGTCCTTTCCATAGCACTTCCTGTCACTCTTTTGCACTTTCTCCCTCTCTTGAATGCAGTCCTGTCAGGAGCTGCAGGCATCGTTCCATCAGAAAACCAAACAGCAGGATGGAGGACCCACACTGGCGTGCCGCATGGCCTGCGGTGGAGCTTGCTGTCTCAGTCACTGAAGAAACAGAGTTATCTATATTCTTCCCTGGAGACATGAAGACATAGCCAGATTGGAAGAATGGGGATTCTTAAGTGTCTTGTAATGGGGATCACTGACTTGTCCATTAACCAAGAGACCAGACTAGACAGCAGCATCCATTGGAAAGGATATTGCAAATCCAGGATGCCCAGTTACGTTTGAGATATAGTTCTTGATGATGAACTCTGTAACTGACTTAGTTATTACATTAAATTCAGGGTGTTTGGACATCCTGACAGATTACTACATGGAGCACAGAACTAAGGTCATGCCTTGCGTATGTAAGGAGCATGGCGATGTTGGCCAGCCTCTAGTCTTGAGTCTCTAGTCTTGAGCTGGTACCTGTCATGCCAGGCTCAGCCCTCAGGAGTACAGCACAGGTTAAAAGATGATCTCCTTAGATACCCAAGTCTTGGCCTTTGTGCCCAGAATGGGGCCACCATGCTACAGTAACAGAACCCACAGACCCCCACCTCAAACCTCGATGGAACACAATTTTCTGTTCTCACAGGAATGGGCTTGCATCAAGTCCAAGAGCTCCAGACTTATATAGCCACAATAACTTTTTTCTGTTTTGTTTCCTTCAGCTTTTGTGGACATTCCCCAGAGTACCTTACTACCCTTAAGAGCTGTAAGTTGCTGTCCCCAGCCCTGGATGACAATAATGATGGGTTTAGCACAACATGGATTATTATTACAGGGTAATTATTTTGCCTCTAGATAACACCCAAACAGTTGCAATATGCTGCTTCTAATTAAGCTCTGGAACAGTTTCAGCTAGTTAAATAAAGATATTTCTCAAAATGTCCCTCCCCCTTTAAAGAAAAAGAAATCACATCAGGCTGAAACAATATGAAAGCTAAACAAAGACTTTTTCTTTTCTTTTCTTTTTTTTAAATGAACTGTCAGCTGAGAAAGAGCAGTGCTGGAAGATAGATTCCATAATTTAGATTCCCTATAAATATTTTAAAAAGTTAGGACCAAACTCCAAATAATACAGAATACAAGTTGCATGAAGAAAACTAGGGGAATGGTCAAATAAACACTATAATTGGTGTTGTCAACAAGAAAAAATGGAACATGGGCTCAGTGCATCAGGGCAGCGTGACTTCCACAGACCCATCAGGGACATGTGTAAATAATACCCAACAGTTCACCACGATAGCATGAAAAAGCTGCTATGCCCCAAGTCTTCCTGAAATAAACCAATTAACTAGGCAAAAGGAAAACATAAACAATGACTATTTTTAGAAGGATGACCTATTAAACATTGCAATCCTATGTTTTTTCTAATAAATCTCAAACTAGGGAGCATAAATGCAGAAAATAATATGAGAAGCTTTTGCACAGCACTTGCTTTTGGTCATAGAAGGGTGTGAAGAGGATTCCAAGTCATTCAACTAGACGGATTCATGATACCATGTTAGACTATATAGAATAAAGGCATTCCTCCAAGTTTGCCCAACCCAGAAAGATCTCAGTTGGTTTTGAGAGAAAGTGACCATAGGGAAGATGGACAGATGGGTAGATAGAGGGGCTTGCATTTACACAGTGGTAAGTCTCTCTCTGCTCTACACTGTAGGAGTGGACTTAGAAGAAACAGAAAAAGAAATATTCTCCTCTCTGACAATGGATAAAAGGTAGGGACTCAAACACTGATTTTTGTCTGCTTATAGGGGTTAGTTGAACAGGTGGGTAGATGAATAGAAAGGTGGATGATGGATGAGCGTGTGAGCCAATGGGTAAATGGATGAACGGGTAGGTGGGTGTAGGAGGGGTTGGTGAAGGGTAAATGGATGAA
>LOJH01002050.1:0-12814 GCA_001685095.1 Ellobius talpinus
CTTGTGCCAGGGTTCACAAGGGGTAGGAACCATTAAACTGTGACTACCATATGTCCCGATACTGTTACAGCTCAAGTGTGGGCCAGCTACAGGCTGCTCTCCTGTCTATATCTTAGTTTCTCTCCTTCCAAATCTCATTTCTTGCAATGAAAATCTGGTCTCCCTCAATTATAGCAGACTCAATGACACAGATCCTCAGAACTCTAAACTCTGCCTTTTAGGGGCTTCTATATAATGACCCCAGCTTACATCTTTCAAAGTATCAATGACCAGATATAGATTCTCCTACAGTGGAACAGTGTCCTCCTCGACCCCACTACATCTTGTTCTTCTGGTTTAGTCTGTTTCCTCTGCTCTCTCTTCACATTCTGGATTTTATTAACAAATGATTGTGCAGCCATCTGACTTTTAGCTCAGTCAGTAACTTATTGCTTATAGGTGATTTAGAGCCACAATCTTCACTCCTCACCTGGCAGGTACACCTCCAGAATGGGGACATGGTGTCCTAAGACTTCTTTAGGAATTTGACAACCTGAGCTCCAGACTGCTCCAGAATATGCAAGCACCTTGATTTGCTTGTAAAAGTCCAATCATGTGACTATCCAATGACTCATTTTCCTCTACTGTCTTATCCCAGTTTGGAGATGCATACTTACCCCATGCATTATGACTGTCATAATTATGAATTTCCATGGACACCATCCAGTCAAAATAATAAGACAGTTATAATTTGAAAATCCTTTTCTAAGTGAGATTATTTCATGTTGAAGTTTACAAAAAAATGAAGGTATACAGCATCACCTTGTAAAATGAGATAGCTGTGGATAATACCTTTAAGGAAACTCGCTTTGTGGACTTTCAAAGCATAATTCATTTGAGTACAGTTCACTTAAACTCAGAAGCTGGCTGCTGGCTTGATGTCTACTTTGTTCAATTATAATACTGGGGAAGGAAGGGAAACAGGAGAAAAGACTGTTAATAATTTAACAGCTAACTGATGTATGCATCGCAAAATCAATTCCTTTGGTCCCAGAGAACACAAAGGGCACCGGCCAGACTGGATAATTGAGCAGAAATCATATATCAAAGAAGCTATGCTGTTGTAATAAAGACAGGGCAATGGCTAATTTAGATTCCACTGGATGGAGGTGGCAATCAAGAAGAAACATTCAAGGTGGATTGGGGATAAAAGGGGGAAGTTCCTGATAGACATAGACTGTGGGTTGATGGAAAGATAATTGGATGGAAATGTCATTGTATTTACAGTTACCTTGGGAACATAAAACTTGGATGGTCACTTGGTCCAGACACCAATTAAGACTGTATAGTAATAAACTTTTACCCAAATAACTTACTAATGTTTGCTGGCATAAGGTTGTATTTTCCATTAAATGCAAAAGGTACTTTAATAAATCAAGCTGAATGAATCTAGTTCTAGAAATATTTTATATTCTATTTTAAAGTTAAGTGCTTTGCACATTTGATTTAAGGCTGAGTTTTGTAACACCTTTTCAGTCTTTTCATCAATATTTTGAAATATATAAAAGTGAATCTTTGTAAAGGCATTTTCTAAAGTTGATTAATACTTTATAACCAAATATACTTTCACTAAAGAATGCAGTGGTGAAGTGCTGGGGCTGGACACCAAATGCATTTTCACAGACACCCTTTGGTTGCCTAGTCACACAAGTGCTTGAGATGACTGGAATGAATGTATGGAGTAACAGACAATCTTGCTAATTCTTATCTCTGGGTCCCACCCTTCATTCTGAGGGTCAGATGTGTGTGTGTGTGTGTGTGTGTGTGTGTGTGTGTGTGTGTGTGTGTGTGGCAGGAGTCTGGAGCAAAACTTTGAAAAATAAAATGCACTGAAGACTAAAGGCAAGGGGGCAGTCTTCCAGAGCCGGGAGACTTGGCTCTCTTTACAGAAAGGGTACTGAAGCACCGTTTAGAATCAAGTGAATGCCAGAGAGGAGAGCAGGGCACCACATATCGCATTCTCATGTCTGATAGTTGAGAAATAGATGGCCTACGCACCTCCTGATACCTTGCTGAACACACGGTAAGCCACTCACCATGTGTTTGCTGAATGAATAACTGGGAAACACATTAACTTCTAAGAATGCAGGCATGCCTTGGAGGTAGCATTACATGGAGGAAGCATGTGAATTCACTCTGACTTCAGAGTAGAGCCTCCTACCTTCTCAGGGGTTACTTTCCACCTGATTCATGGTTGACAATACATAAAAAAATAAAATGAACTAAAATCCACACTGCTTCCTACAGTGGCTGTATTCCCTTGAGTTCCTATCATTAGTTGTGAACATTCTTTGGTGAGCGCTTCTTTTTCTACAGTCAACCCTGTGAAGGCAGACAGGATGAATTCTGCTCACTCCACACCCCCACCTCTCAAATGCCATCTTCCCAGTGACTACGCGTTAAGTGGAGGCTTTGGAAAATCTTTCTAGATCGTAATCACATATAACCCAGCACACAGGGAGTGAATGGCGAGAGGCAGCAGGCGTTGGTCGACATTTGGCAGCTATCTACAGACAGGGAGGCAAGCAGAATGCAGTTAACCGCCTCCCAGTCCAAGGTTTAATGTGAAGAATCTCCCTAAAAGCCTCAAAATCTGACAATAACTCCTTTAATAAAGAACACTAGGTTATACATAGTATTGGGGAGACCACATTGCTTTCATGTTTTAAATTCTTCTTAAAAAGTGCAGCTGACAATGTCATTTGGAAGTTGACAATGTCATTTGGAACAGAAGCCAGCCCAGAGTAGCTTCACAGTAAAGGTGCCCAGTTACAACACAGTACATTCCTGATTCATTTAGAAGTGTCTACCTTGCCACCAGGCATTCCTCACTTGAGGGAAAGAATTCCCCCCAAAATTCAGAATACTTAATTATTGAGTAATTAAATGAAGAAACTCACATAAATTCTTGATTTATGCTTTGCCTTTTATCCAGTATAATTAAAACTGAGCAAAGTAAAACCTCCCCTCCATCCCCCATGCCAGCAGATCAGGCTAGACGAGAAGTAAGCATGCAAGGCTTGGAGGGAATTTTTGTTTTGTACAGAAAGCTGTTGACTTATTGTTCCTGTGTTTCTCAAAGATTCACTTTATTTCCTTAAATACAAACCATCATTTCCCCAAAGTTTTTAATATGAATCTAGGTTTGATTCTGAGAGCATGAAAGGAAATTCAGGACACCATTCTGGGGCTACATTGCCAATGCTGCTCTTAACAATGACCCAGAATGCAATAGCACAGAGCATCTCTCTCTGATCCACAGAACAGAACTTACATAAGGGTACAGACAGGCTAAGATCACCAAAGAGTAGCCAAACCCCAAACAAGAAAAATCAAAGAGCGATGGTCAATACTCATTACCATCTTAGTTGTATTTAATGTCTCCTGAGAGACACACCTGGGCACATCTGTGGGGGTGTTTACTTAGAGATATTTAACTGTCAGTGGACAGCAGCATTCCATAGACAAGGGTCCCAGACTGAACAAAACAGAGAAAGCAATATAAGACCAGCATTCATCTCCTCTGCTTCCTGACCACAAAGTTTGTCTGAGCAGGTGTCTCACGCTCTTACCACTACGTCTTCCTTCCCTTGAGGAATGTACCCCATACCTGTAAGCCAGAATAAACCCTTTATTAATCCCATTGCTTTTAGCCACGTCTTCTGTCACATGACTGAGAAAAGTAGCTAACACCCAAGGTTCGACCACACAAGCTAAGAGAGAGCCCAGTTCCATGATCACTGCCCCCTCAAGGAATTCCAGAAATGACCAAATACAGAGAACATTGGAGTTTATCTTAAAATCCTCCTGTAAGAAACACTAGTGGTGGGGCAGCAGAGATGGCTCAGAGGTCAAGAACATAGGCAGAGAATCCGAGTTCAGCTTCCAGCCACCACGCTGGGTGGCTTACAGCCACCTGTAAATCCAACTGAAGGTGAATCTAATGACTCCTCTCTGTCAGTTCCCACACTCATAGGCATGTACTCCCACACAGGCACACATTCAGTCACTTAAGTCTTTTAAAAGCTACAAGTCATTCCTTCCAGTTACATTGGTCCTAATTTGTGAACAATTCTGCCCACTGCTACTTTACAGTCACAGTTAACTCGGATCATTGTCATGACATCCTGGTGAAATATGTTGGGTCTTTAGTCACACTGAATGACCCTGGGCTCTGGGAACACGGAGGAGAAGAGCTGGGATTAGAGACCCACCAGGAGGCACTCCACGGCCGTGCCCACCAAAGGCAGGCAACCCTACAGGCTGAGACATTGTGAAATGACTCTATCCTTTTCCACCTCACACTGACTTATACATCCTGGCATACAAAAGAGATTTCGGAGGTACAGATGCATTGGTTGCGTCATTAACAGACAGAAGGAAAGGACCCACCTACACTGAATTATAGAACACTAGCATAATTCTAACCTTCATTTGATTGTAAAATTACATTATTCCCACTTATATATATTTTGGGAACAGCTCTGAAAATGTAAATGTTATCCTTTCATAGTTTCTTTCAGGATTTAATTATATTCTCTGACCAGTTTGTAATTCCCTAGCTTCTGCATATCAGCTGCTGTTCTCRGCCAATCCTTAGGTTGATGGATGCAGTAGCCATCTTTTGTAATGTTCCTGAGAAGACTAATGGCACCAAGTTTAAAAAAAAACTTAACAAGCTAGGAACTCCTTGCCATAACAAACTTATCTTAGAATAGAGAAGTAAGTCAGGGGTGCAGAATGACACCCTGAGTTCAAGACTCTGGTCTGGAAATGAAAAATAAACCAATGCATAAAGTTAGTTTATTTTTAGAACTCATGGGGTAGGTTCTCTCTAGGGAATCTTGTGTATGGTAATTCACTGGAGCTCAACCGGAAAACACTCTGGTCCAAGCCTTCACAGAGGGAATTTCAGGGAGTTTGTTCACCTTGAGCTCCACACAGAGATGGATTAACAAAAAAGCCAATGCGTACTTCCTGTTTTGCTTGGTGGTTGTTATTCTACCAAACAAGGATAAACAACACTGGAGGGGGAAAAGGCATTCTCCCAGGAATACAAGGCTAGGCAGTAAGAAACAATTAAGTCTAATTGACTCAGCAGGTGCTTGAGGCTTAGAAACTGGGTCTACTAAATGAAAGTGCCTTGGGTAGAGGAGATGCCACCTTTTGAGCCAAGGATGATGAAGTAGGAGGGATGGGGTGATTCCTTCTAAAGTATACTCCCCATTGCAACAATTACAGGAGAGCTGGGGAATTCCAAATAAGCCATCCATCCAAACAAGTGCACCCTTGAAATAAAATACTATCTGAAAAGTCACACCAGATACATGTTGATCTAAATAGCTAGTCCTAAATGGGAAGCAAGAACTTACCCTAAGTCTGGATGTTTCTAGTGAATCACCTTTAAAGTAGTGGACATACATATTTCAAAAACACAAGATCCACATGTACACAAAAATAGAGTCTAAATCCACAGAGAAATGAGTGTTTGAGGCATTGGGGTGACAATCTCCTGTGAGGTCATGAGGTTTGCTCATGAGGCACCTAAGGGAATGTCCAACTCTCCTCCATGGCTGCCTGCTTTCATCCAAACTTTGTCCCGTGAAGGTGATAAAATGCAGAGTGGATCCTACAATGTGAGGATCTAAGCATCATGATAGGAAATTCACTGTTCCCAGTCTGAGGCATCTTTCATCTGTCAAAGATGACTTCCACCCAGAAGCATATATCCTGCGGCTTTCTAAGTTGGTTGGGACAGAAAACGTGTCACAGAACTTCCACAATGCTGTCACAGGAGGGATGACAATGTATAGTATTCTTTATTTCCAGGAGAAAGTTTAACTTACACAAGGGCAAGTTCTGAAATATCTCTGATCTGAGTTACAGAACAAAATTAAAATTAAACCTTGAAAATAAACTGGTAAAGAAAAAAAACGTGTGCCCATTATATACCTATAAAATTCATGCAGAAATAAGAACTTTGCATTGAATCTAAACATATGCTTTACTATTATGAAATAATTAAATTATTCAAGTTACTACTGAATTGTATTCAGTTCTCACCAATGAGTGTTCTATGTTAGGGGTCAGCACGTTATGGCACAAAGGCTGGTCACCTGCTTTTGCAAATAAAAGTAATGAGTTTTTTCAATAATCAAATTTGTTATTTTTCTTACAAATATTGGTTGCATCTTTTTTCACTTAATATCTTTTAGTATACTTAGTATAGTCAGTATACTTTCAGTATAGTCAGTATTGGGGTGTGCACCTCGCCTTTCTCTGAGAGTTCTAACATATTGTTGCTATAAGGTGGCCAGCACCAGTGAGCACCAGTGAGATTTTTCCTCTGGGAGTATCCTGCTGGATTTCCCTCACACTGTCCTCTAACCTTCTTGGACTGATCGCTACCTCAACTAGACCAACTTCAAGTCCTTGTAAAAATGTTTCCCTTTAGAAATAAATGCCAAATCCTGGTCCATGAAATCCAATTAGGCACTATTGCGGTTTGAGTGGAAATGTCCTCCATAGGCTTGGGTTACAGAACAATTGACACCCAGCAGGTGGCACTGTTTGGTAAGTGCTGGGGGAGAAGGTGGAGCTTTGTTGGAGGAAGTACATCATTGACTCATTGACATGGGGTTTGACAGTTTGAAGCCTTTCTCTTTTCTTTGAGTGGACAAAAATATGGTCAGTCAATAAGCTCCTGCCCCAAATCATGCTTTCCCACTCTGATGAACTCAAGGGTAAAGAAATTGTGCCTTCCTTAAGTTTCTGTTGTCAAGGTGTTTTTATCTTTGCAACAGAGCAGTAAATAATGCAGGCACTTCCTTAGGATTGTGGAGGAGACGGATAGCCTATACTCTTCTTTTAGAAACAATCACAAAGTATAATATTATATTGAAGGATGAATTCCTGTGACTTACTGAGGGGAAACATGTTTTCTCACATGTTTTTAAATATCATGACATGACACTAATGTTTAGAACTCATACATACATCGGTATATAATGGAACACATATACACAGCCAAGCTGATATAATAATGAAAATATGAGATGGATTACGCACAGACATATGTATATGTAATCAAACAGATTTTTTATTAATATAACACAGAAATCAATTCAATAATGTGAGGCTACACATCCATTCCCAAAGGCTTGTATGAGTCAAAGCCCTCAGAAGTGCTTTGGAAGCTATTTCAGCTTCTCATTTTAAGGTGTTTCCCAGCATCCGCAAGTGTGTATGCTCTTCAGCAGTATAAATATTTTAATTTTAAAGATGGACTGTCTTGTGGGAAAGAAAAGAGTTGTGGTTAGTTTGAACAGTACTTTGAATCACTTGGCTCTGAAAAAAAACAAACAAAAACAAAAGCCTCCAGGGCCTGATATGCTTTCACTGATGCATCATTTTCACTTTGGAAAATAAAACTGAAGAGACACCAAGTCCATCCAATTCAACTGATCATGTTCACAAGCCTTTTCCCACCCCAATTCCTAAAGGAAACATGGCTGGAGTCAAAGACAAGCTGATAATAATGAATATCAAGGAAACTCATTCCTTGTTTCTTCTTTCCCTATGCACGGTCACGAGCCACAGCAGAGAGAGCAGAGGCAGGCAGCCCAGGGGTCACAGCTATCCAGAACAGTCATCATATTCTGTACAAAGGCGCCCAGGAGTCTGACTGCGCGCCTCCAGCACATCGGGCCTCTCTACGTGCTGAGCTTAGCGGTGTCACAAATAGTCTCTGCTGTAACATTTCATCACTGAAAAAATCCAGACTCCAGCGCAGACAGCCTAGGGAAAGTGTAAATAAGAGATAAATCCTGTTAATTGCACTTTGCTAGTGCCAGAACCCTTTGGCAGAGACAGCCTGGGGACTCCTTGATCTTGAACCTCCACAGTGCTTCTGACTACAGCGCTCCCTCCGGCCATTGCCTGTTCGGTGTTTTCATAAGAAAATAAGTACACCTTACTCCCTCCAAACAGTTGTGGAAACATTTCTAGCCTTTTAAACAAACGCTCCTTTCCCTTACGCAGGTGATAAATCCATGTCCCTCACCGGGACTTGCCTCATGAATGTTTGATGTATATCGTCCACCTATGCATTGTATTTGGGAAACATTTACCAGAGGGGCCTACTCGTAGCACAGTTAGCACACCGCCACCTCTTTGCCCATCCTACTGGGCACACAGAGAGAAACTGTGGGTTTGCCAGCAAAGCAATTCATCTTTACCCCAGCCCTAAGGAAGAGTATAAAGACCTGCTTTCCTGGAGCCCAGGCCCTGCCTCCTGCCCTGGCTATCAGACTGGGAGGTTGGTGCTACTGTATTATCTATGACTAATTATGACCTTCATCAGGACTGATTTAAATGTCACTCCCCTGACAGAGTGGAACTCAAAGCAGTTTATTCTGCTGCTAATATGTGTTTATATTTACAGGTTATTTAATTGCAAGAGAGAGAAGGGGATTGTGCCTCCATCAATCACTGCTAAGAGCCTACTCTATTAGCTTTTAAGCCATAGGCATGGGAAGACTTCAGCTAGGGTTTGTTCCTGTCGTCATTTCTCACCTGAAGGAAGGCTGGGTTATCCTGAACCACCTACACTGGGCACTTCCAGTGCGTTTTTTAGGAGTTTCTCTATTTTTCCAATTTTTTTTCAGACAAAATTTCTGTCTTTGAGACTTTTCTTTTTGGCTAGATGCCAAATAAATTGGCTGGGTAGGCTCGCTGGCCGGCCTGTGAGCCCCACCTATCCGCCTGTCTCTACCTTCCTATTGCTTGGCTGAGAGGTGGGCTATCACAGGCAGCTTTTCACATGGGTTCTTGGCATGGAATGTATGTCCTCATGCTTGCTCGGCTGGCACCTCATGGACTAATCTCTGAAGAACAGCAATGACTATTCTCAGCCACAAGAATTCACACCCATCCAACAATTAAGGCACTTCTCCCATAGACCAGCACAACTCTTCTCCGAGCGGGGACGCATTAAAGGTCCAGCATACTTTCTTCCCACTAGGTCCTCGGGTCATAAAAGGAAAGCAGGACACTGTGCAGCCTATTAATAGGACTTTGGGGCAGCCAGCTGCCTTCTACCTTTTCATGGCCTTTCTTAGTCCACATGAACATCTTACCAATGCGATAGCAATTATTTGAACTTGCAATAGCATGAATAGATAGAACCTAATTTTAATTATAGATCGCTTCTTTGTGTTCATCTTATAATAAAATTACAGCACGTTAAGTTTAAAGGAGTCTCATTTGAAGATCAGACTATAGGCATGGGCTTAGGAATACCTACATCTTGCTTTTTCTGTTGATACTGGAGATCTGCCAACATTGGACAGCTATCTTCATTGGGAGTATCTGCACAGGGCAACTCAACTGTGACTCAGACTCCTGCACACAAACAGCTCATCTTTCTTTAGTTTAGTTTCCTCCCTCTTGCCAAAAAGAATGCAAAAGTGCCTGCCTAGATCTTGATTTCTCTTATTTTGTCATTAGTACCAAGCAGTTCTCAAACTCCCTCCTCCTGTGTGTCCTCACACTGTCTTCCACACCGCCAGGCTGTTTCACATTAGAAGTCAGTTTCTCTATTCTACTGAAACTATAAAGTTTGTGAACTATATGCTCAATTTATTGAGGAGGAAAATAACCCTGGATTTGAATTCTTATTAACTAAACTATTCCTTATTATTTTCCTTGATCTATACTTAAGTTCAAGTCAGTGTCATGTTAGAGAGTATATACTAAATCTGAGAGACATAGAATCCCGCCTGCCAATCATTGAGTTAGCTGTAATTACAAATGTATATTTCTTTTATAAATTAGAGGAAATTTCACAGCCTTCAAATCCACAGATGACATGTCACACATGTAAGTGGCACATTCATCTCCTCCATCTGAAGCATGTACAGTAAATTTGTGGCATATGAGAGCATTTAAATACTCAGAAAATAGAAGGAAGCTCATTGATAGAAATCTTAAACTTAGACCCCTGGTCTCAGAACCTCTGCTTGTAAACAGGTCAAAGCCAGGATAAAGAGGCATGGGTCACTGGAGAGAGCTACAAGTGAGCTCCAACTGTGGCGGGTCTACTGTCGCGATGGGACAGACCTTGCTGGCATAAAGGCTTCTAGTCTAGACATCAGCTGGCACATCTGTCTGTAAGCACTGCATGGAAATTTCCAGTGTAAGTTGCCATGCATTTGAAGCAGGCCAGGATTCAAGCACGGTTAAAAGTTCAATATTTAGAAAGTCCTTGAAGAAAGACTTTAGAAAGGATTTAGAAAGGTTGGTCAGTATGGGTGGAATACATGATACAGGACAACATATTGGACGGCCTGCAATGCTTTAGTTGCTTTTTAAGGAAGTGCAGCAGGGTTTGGAACCTGGTCAGCAACAACCTTACTGGGAGTGAATGTATAATTGACAAATAAGTTATGTAAACAGAATATTTGGAAGAAGTTAGGTAGAGTGTCTCTCTGTAGCTTTTGCTATATAGACAAGCTGCCTCGAACTCCTGGCAACCCTCCTGCCTCTGCCTCCCAGATGCTGGACTGCAGTTGGCACGACCACAGCCAGCTCTGGTGGTGGGTCTACTGGACTATAAATTCATTATTAGAAAGGGCCATGGCTTCAGTGTATTTACCCATGGTGGTCTATACAACTGGAGAGGCACAGATTAGGAGAATTCTTTCAATCCTATCTCCGTCATTAAATGCTGAGTTCTCAGTCTAACCCATTTCAAACGTGTAAGCACATGGCATTTTACAGAGCAATTGCTATACAGGGTCACTCTAAGGGCTATGCTATACGAATGTAAACATTTACAGAAAGACTTTTCAAAAACCATAATGACACAGAAAGGTTGAGTATCTAAAGGGGGTTAGAATAAAACTTTTTGTTAAATCCTAACTATGTAGTAACCAAATATCCTCACTTGGTGACTGGATGCTGTTCCTTGCATTTTATACACATCATATTTTTTTCTGGTTGGTACAGATTTTCCCTTCAAAATGATTTTGTCCCCTCCCACATCTCTTTTGTCCAAATCCATTAATTCTACTAAAAGAGAGGTCAAAGGTTTTACCCATTAATAGGGATTTAGCAGAATAAAATGAAAGATAATGTATGTACATCTGCATTAGTTACCTTCTATTACTATAATAAAACACCATGACCAATGTCAGCTTTAAAAAGAGAGTTATTATCACAGTTCCAGAGGGGCATGAGTGCACAATGGCAAGGCAAAGGCATCATGTTGGCGGGAATAGGAAGTTTAGAGCTCACAGCTTGAACCACAAACACAAAGCAGAGAGAGCAACCTGGAAATGTAGAGTCTTTATACTCTTAAGTCCTCTTCCAGGGGCTCTCCTGCTCCAGCCAGGCCAGATCTCCAAATCTCCTCAAACATTATCACCAACTGGGACCAGGTGTACAAATACATGAGCCTGTGGAGATATTCTCATCCAAACTAGCACAGCATGGCAATACTTGAAAAAAAGGGCATAATATCCTGTGGATATTAGTGATATTAGTCAAAGGATCTCTATATAAAGAAACAGAATCCTGAGGCAAAGAATCAAGGTTGACAGGGAAACTGGAAAGATGGGCTTACCATAACGACAAAAATAAGTGAGGACCCGCTCACCTCTGGAGTGAATCTCTTAACAACACCAGTGGGACTTATGTCCATGAAATGATATTAAACTCATATTTAGTAAAATTTTTTGACTCAGAAGTAAAGTCATACAGTTTCAACAGACATTGACAACATTAACATCCAGGTAAAGGGTTTTTCAAAGTGAGTATTCATATAAAGAAAAGGTG
Organism: Ellobius talpinus; assembly: GCA_001685095.1. Lineage (NCBI taxonomy): Eukaryota > Metazoa > Chordata > Mammalia > Rodentia > Cricetidae > Ellobius > Ellobius talpinus. The sequence continues at coordinate 11,875 of LOJH01002050.1, forward strand.
TGGGAAGACCGTGTCACGTCAGCCCTGCCTTCCACCTTACACTAGGATTCTGTAAGCCCTATAGAAAAGATCATCATGGTTTTCCTGTCCATCAGTGTTGATTACTCCAAGTCTGTTCAACCAATCTCTTGCTGGAATTCACACTATTTCACAGGAGCTATCTGGTATGGGGGAGAGAGAGATTTCCTTTGAGCAAGGTAGGTCACAAAGAGTGAGGGATGCATCACTGAGATGAGAACCCTTAGTTTGTTGGTATAGGGATGGCCTACAAGCTGGCATTGTGCTAGTGACTTGTGGAGGTTTAGGGATTGATCATCCTGACTGTGGATATAATGATCGCTACTACAAAGCCACCTCTAGCCTCAACACTGCGCTGTTGAAAAGCCATTTGGCTGCAAGAGTCCTGAGTGTCAACTGCACACATTGTCCACTTCGAGATGTAAGAGAGACTTGCGGGTCAACCATCATAGTAAATTCAGGGGACCCAGCCCTTCGTTGATAATGAACCAGTTCATTGTGCTATATGCGACAACACATTGATTGCTCACAATGCCCTGTGAAATGTACTAGATTGCCCTAATTTTAATCATGAGAAGCTGAGAGCGGAAATGGCTAGAGGGCTTACAGTCAATCCTAAGATCTGTATTTAAACCTTGTTAATGACAAAGCCAGAGGCCAGGCTTCCTTCCATCTTCCCCTGCTCTGAAGTGATCACCAATGGCAAGAAACACATATTATAGGACATCACAGATTGGTAAGTGTGTGTATCCAACAGCACAGCAGGTAGCTGAGAGAAAGGACTACATGAACACTAGTATGGTTTGAATAATAAATGCTAATAAGATGTTTATTATGGGGGCTGGAGAGGTGGCTCAGAGGTTAAGAACATTGCCTGCTCTACCAAAGGTCCTGAGTTCAATTCCCAGCAACCACATGGTGG
>LOJH01002050.1:12886-26991 GCA_001685095.1 Ellobius talpinus
CACACAGACAGAATATTGTGTACATAATAAATAAATAAATATTTTTAAAAAGATGTTTATTATGCCCTGAAATGAGTGAGATGGGAGGGCAAATAAACTGGGTGTTCACTTCTGAAAATGTTCTGTCACAAGACCTGGCAGCAAGTCTCCATCGTCATCACACACATGCCCCATTGGATATTTGTTCATGGTGTGGAATTCCATATGTGAGTTCTGGGAGACCCCACCCCCATTCTATGGATATAGCTCTGACGTTTAACTAATCAATGAGCTAAATTTCCCAGCCACAATCTGTTCCAGGGTAGAGAGAGAAGAATCAAATCCCTGCGAAAGTGAATCCTCTTTTCTGCTAGAAGTTAGCTGAAAAGAGTTTAAACCTAGGGTGCTTGCAAGTGTTTTCACGTCATGCCTGTTGACCTTATCAATAAATGAGTTCAACAGAAGCAAAGTCAGAAGACACAAAGAGAAATCAGTTGCTGCTTCTATAACCACAACCAACAACCCAAGGGCTTCCTGAAGACAGATCCTGCTTAGGTTTGTTGTGGGGTGTGTATCAAACATTGCTTCCATCTGTCTTCAGTTTAGGTGAAACTCTCATTTAGGAGGACCCAATGGATTCCCACACCTCCCTTGACATTTTACCTTTTATAGCTCCTTTCCACAGCTATTTTAACTTATTTTCCCTCTATTGCATTTCTTGTGTTGAATAAGGGAATGGCACAAATATGTGTTCTTTACACTATGAGCCTCCATGATTAAAAAACCATAAAACCCATGTGACTACAGAGCCACAATTAGTAACCTCCCCAGCTTACATTAAATGATTTGCTTTTAGTGTTAGCTTTGATTTATCTGCCTCCCTCTCTTTCTTCTTTTCTCCCCTCCTTCCTCCCTTCTCTTCTTCTTTATGCCCTATTAGTAGCTGTAAAATCATACAATTTTGCATAAAATGTATATAAAATTAAAAGTGACAGAGTGATGAATGATGAACACACACTCCCATCTACTTGCCCATAAAATGCATGATTCCTTATAGCTTTCAGATCCTTAAAAATAATTCATGAGCAACAAGTAATTGGCTTTTAGAAATAAAAATATGCTATGTTTTAATTCTGGAGAACCTATATTTTGCACATCTACTGGATGGTCCGTGGCCATGTTTTGAATCATGCTGCTTCTGAGCTCATCAGCTCTTGAGAATTGCCTGCATTTTTCTATTCCTGTTTTTTCTGTGGTTACCATCATCATGCAGGACTGCGTGCCTGCGGAGCCCAGCAGTTGTCAGCATCCACATGCCATTAATGGCAGAAGAGAACTCTTACATTCCTCTTGGAGACTACTATTTTCTAATAGTCTGTAATTATATGGAAGACTCAGTTTCTAATCAATGGGCTCAGAACCAAAAGGAACAATTGTGCAAAGGGCTGCCAAGAAGCTGTGCTCAATTATGCAAGTGCCCATTAAGACTGGGCATTTGTCACCGGTACTATGCAGGCCAGTGGCACTTGTGCTATTTAAAGTGGCCAAGCACACCCAAGGCTAAATGTGAACAGTAGCCTCATACAGACTTTGGCTAGTCAAGTGTTTTGTGCCCTTCACTCTATAGAAAGCACAATGATTTAAGGGAGGTAGTGGAGAAATATGATATATGTATATGATGAATTCACCATGGAACATCTAATTCACTGGAAATTATGCCTGAAAGATCTAAGAGGTGTGTGTGTGTGTGTGTGTGTGTGTGTGTGTGTGTGTGGTGTTGCTACTGTGATTTGTGATGGCCAAGGCGATGCTCTAATCTCATCCCATAAGGATGCGCTACCTAGAAGAGATTGAGCTGGAAATCAGAAATCCAGGTCGTGGGAGGATTATCTACCTCAGCTGGTCCCAAACCAGATAGAAGGTGGAGCTTTGCCTATGAGACTCAAAGGATGGCCTGCTGGTGGCTCCAGCTTTCAGTGACTTTCAAGCAAGGCAGATGACGGGTGACCACAGAGGTCTCAAAATGTCCTTCTGCTGCACTGAACTTGAGACAGTTTCTCCTGTGCTCTGAATTTTTCCAGTGTCTATGTTTAAAAGCCTGAACTTACATTTTACCATTTTCTATCTTAACAGGCCACGTTTCAGTGCTGCTAAAGTCCAACCTTTAGATTGCACATGAGAGTGAGGACAGGCAATGTTTTAGCTGTCAGTGACTAGCTTCTTTCAGTTAGCATAAAGCCCTCCAGATTCATCAGTCTTGCTCCAATTGACTTGAAGGATAATTAGCATTGTAGTGTGTGTGTGTGTGTGTGTGTGTGTGTGTGTGTGGTCTGTCTGTTTCTCTGTTACATTTTCTTCATACATTCATCCATTGATAGGCACTCAACCTGCTCTCAGGGTTACTAAGAAATGATCATGGGAGTGCAGCTCTTTCCTTGATGTGTCAGTTTCATGGGTGGTTTCTTTTTTTTTTCTTTTTTTTTTTTACAAATATTGTTGAACTTGTTGGGTTCACAGTAGTACTGTTCGTTTGAGAAATGAGTCTCCACTACTTCCCTATATTTACTTCTGTTGCATGTTGCCCAACCCTATGAAAGGATTCCTCCTAATCCCCATTCTCAACAGTACTCACTGTCTCTTGCCCTTTTAATAACAAGTATCTTAGCAAGTATTGTTTATGTGTATACTTTAGGCTCATGAACATTATCTAAGAATTTTCTGCTGGGCTTATAATCCATGACTATCTTTGTCAAAGACCTGGAGTCCCCCCTTAGAAAGCTACTCATCAAAGTAGACGTGTGTGCAAGCTACAGAATGATTATCAAAGACAACAATTCCAGCAAGGGAATGTTTTATAAGGAGAAGTTATATTAAAAACACGTTTTGTTTGTAGGGGAAATGATTTATAGAAAATATCCAGTTTTTAAAGAGCACTAGTGAAGGATTGCATACTTTAATATTGAGGCTCTATCATGCTGATAAAGACATCATTAGCAGAACTTCAAAACTAGAGCTAGAAATAAAATATTAACTATTTTGACTGTATAGATCACCCATACCCACTCTACCTATCTGAAACTCCAAGGCGTTGTCCATCTTTCTCCCGTGCCATCATTGGCAATGGCTTGTTCTCTCAGAGAAAGTCATAGGCACGGTTGGGTGTTCTGCCATGCAGCACCATATGGCACCAAAGGTTCTAGAATATTTCTATAACCCACTACTACCAGTGGACAATGTCGCTCAGCACCATGGTCCTGGCACACCTCATATCCGCAGTCACTTCTTCAACACTGCCCATGAGTCTGCAGGGGAATTCACTAGGGACCGCTGCAGGGCAGCACCAGGAATACAGTTTCTCTTCCACACTGGGCCAGTTCAATATATGAAGGATGAGTCTTGATAAGACTGATTCATCTTGATAAGGCTTCAGGGTGGTGGTCACTCAGAAGTTGATGAGAAAACAGGTATAATATGTAACAGTGAAAATAAATTGGTAACATTGGTACAGTGATGGTCAGCTTAGCAAACATCTGTAAACATCCTTAACCTCTCTTATACTTGAGAGAGGTACTAAACAATGCATAACTGTTCTGTGCCCACCAAATCATGTCAAATATTTGTAAGATATGGTAGCCACCATCCTGCACACAGCTATGAGAAAACAAGACATTCATTCTCTCCGCTTTGGAAAAAAAAAAGAACTAGAGCAATATTTGCTGCAAGAAGTTCACATTTTGAATCTAATTGCATTGCTTTTGACCTGGGAATTCCCTTTCTAGGAATATTCGGAGGTGAAGAATACATGACAGGGTGTAGGCGTGATGCACTGTCAACTGCTTTCCCAGCATCTCCACAGACTCTGGCTGATTCCTACAGCACAGATGAGAATTGTAAAGAATGCAAAGTGAAGATGTGAGAGGGTGTGTCTTGAAGTGTACTAGGGATCAATCCACAACCATCCACATAGCAAACAACCAAAATGTTTCAGAGATAATAATTTAAAATAATTTTAAATGATAAGCACAGAGCTAGAGAGATGACTCAGAAGTTTAAAAAAAAACACTGGCTGCTTTTCCAGAGGACCCAGGTTCAGTTCTCAGGACCCACATGGAGGCTCACATGCCTGTGAATCCAGTCCCAGGGAATCTAGGACTCTAGTCTGGCCTCTGTGGGGCAAAGCTTTTCCATGGTGTGCATACATTCAGACACAATATTTATACACATGCTTAAGAATAAATAAATCTTTTAATTTTTCAATTTATGTGTATGAGTATTTTAGCTGCATGTATGTCTGTGCACCATGTGAGTATATTGCACAAAGAGGCTAGAGGAGGGCATGATGTTTCCTGGAATGGGAATTACAGATGGGAATTAGCTCACAACAGGTGGGTACTGGGAATCAAACCCAAGTCCTCTAGAAGAGCAAACAGTGCTCTTAACCACAGAGCCATCTCTCCATCTCCCAAAAGTAAATAAATACTTTAAAAATGCTAATCACATTTTATACACACACACACACACACACACACACACACACACACACATTGTGGATTTCACTATGAAGCCCAGGCTGGCCCATGACTTGAAATCCTTCTACCTCAGCTTCCTGAGTGGTAGAATTCCAAGCATGTACCACTATGTACAGTAGAAAGGTATATTCTTAAATATATACTCACAGATACACAAACACACACAGAGAGAGAGAGAGAATATACTGAAGCTCCTATTTTTCTTAGCATAAGAGAAAAAAATGGAAAGAAAAATAAATCACATAATACTGCCAATTACTTTTTGGCTTGCATAAAATTGAAGACCTTGGGAACTTTTCATACAAAGGGCATTCTTCTAGATTTTCAAGCAGTCATAGCATTAAAAAAAAAGGAAATAAATGTTTATTAGCTTTTGTTTTAAATTTAATTTCCTAAAACCATATGCCTAGAGAGGTCTTCAGGAAAAAGCACTTCGTGTAAGTGTTGTTCTATCATGAAGCTGTTGCCTAATTGGAGATAAAGAGCAGAAAACTGAGCAATGGTGTTATCCACAAAGCTGCCTCTTTGGGAACACCAGAGCCTCAGAATTTTCCAGGTCAGCCACAGAAGCATGTAGGCCGTTGCTTGTGGCTGCAGTCAACTCCATACACAGTGAGCCAGCCTCTGGTCAGGGTCAGGGAGATGGGCTCAAAGGGGAGCAAAAGGACCAGAGGAAGGCAGGTGGGCTGGCTATGTGTGCCCTTATGAGACAGTGATCAGCTTCTGGCATCCACACCTGGTGAATTTTCACTTTAAAATTAGTTTTCTCTTATCACAGACACTGCAGCTGAAATAGCTCTCCACACTGAAATTTAGAAATAGTCAAATCTGCGTCGTGACCCCAAATCCTCAACAAGAAGCCACACTTCCTTTTGCCAAGGCTTCACATTCACTGTGTCAAATACAGAAAATGGGAGGGGTGGATTAGCCGTGGATATGAAATCCCAGTGTGTATTTGTCTGTCTGTCTGTCTGTTGGTCTGCTGCTGCTCACTGGTTGTGTTACAATAAGTATAGTGCTTCTGTGATCCTGGACCCTGTCGTGGTTTCTGTCCATTGCTTTGCCAGACCTGAAGGCAGCCTCCTCAAGGACCAATGTGCTCCTGGCAAGTGTTTTCAGGTCATCTTCAATTTCAGAATTAAGTGTGAAGGTGCACAGATGAGAGGAAGGACCCGAGGGAGGCAAGCTATAAATGCCATCATTGCCTGAGCCTGATCCAAAGCTGATTAATAGACACTGCACACTCCCCCAGGGCCCTCTTCCAGCCCTGCAGCCACACTTAATGCATTTGAGCAAGGCTGATGGGCTAAGGATGTCTTCTAAATGCAATCCTAACAGAGAAAAGTTGTTATGATAGGGAAAATGTCCTTCCCACAAATCCAACTCATTCCGTACCTCAATTGTTCCAGTGACTGACCTTTGCCCATGGCTACTGGACCCAACAGCCAACGACCTGCACCATTTTCTGAACTACCTAACAAGTTTGGATTGGGTCTCTCCACAAGTTCAACAGTTGTCCTCACTGCTCTTCAGTAATCCTTTAAAAATACAGAAAGTATCCATTAAGTTCTAGAGAACGGGAGCCTTGGTAATAGTCTGTGATGTTTGGGGATCTATGGTATACCACTGAGCAACAACTTTAAAAGAAAGGTAATCTATTCCTAGCACTCAGATTTTTATTTGTTACCCTTGGATTTCTAAGACCCAATTGATGAAGACATATACTCATATCAGAGAACATGGAGAAATCAAACTGGTACTAACCTGCAAGCATCAGCTCTGCTAGCTGGCTTTCATAGAGCTAGAAGGTACCATGCATGCTACTGGAGGAGAAAAACAGCCATTGTCCCCTGGTGCGATAATAGTACAAACATGATGAGAGTAAACAACCACTTCCTGATTGGATTTGAGGTCCACTCTCCCAGACAGAACTTATGCCTAGCACTCTCATCAGGGCCGAGAAACAGTAGCAAGACAGGTCATGGAATCTACTACTATTACTGTGAAGAGAATACACGGTATTAAACCAACTCCAAATGACTTACCCTTATATCCGTAGGGTAGTGCATTTCCCAGTCTTCATTGGAGAAACTGATTTATGCAGTAGATGGTAAATGAAACAGAGACTGACAACTGGCCAAGGAGCGGAGAATGAAAGTCTGAGGAATTCTCATCCCCCAACAAGACATTTACATTTTACTCCTATTCCTACACCTCAGAAATCATAATAGAAGAGAAAAGAGTGTGGGTGCCAGAGGCTGAAGAAGGACACAACAATTTCTGGCTATCACAGGTCAGCTGCACACACAAACTCCGAACAGCTGTCTCATGATGCACAAGCCCTGTGCAAAGCTCAAGCCACACCAAATAGCAGAGAGAGGGGAGGGACACAAAACGTTCCACTTCTTGCTGTGATGCTATTAGTAATTGTTAAGTTCTGGGAGAGGGAAAGTAGGTTGTCTTTAAAGGTGTAACTTTTGATGGTCCCACACGCTTCAGCGGATGGCTACACATCCAATAGTGTAGATTGGGCTCCAGCATCAAAAATAGACAGAGGGTGGGGGAGGAAAGCAGAGAGGGAGGGAGGGAAAGAGAGGACATAGATTTCAGTGTGTAAGGACAAGGATACAGACTTGAGAGGACCTGTGAGGAGGGCTGAGTATGATCAAAATACATTGTGTAAAGTTCTCAACTAGCAAAAATACTGAGAAAAGTGCCTCAGTAGGGTGCCTGTAGGTAACACACAGAGAGGAGAAATGGGTTGCATACTCTCACCTCCAAGAACTGATGAATATTTAAGAAGATAAACATGCTTAGAGAATATGAGTGCCTTCCCTGATGATATGTCACGTGACACCCAGAAATGTATGACTTCATATATCAGTTGAAACCTCTAGAACATTCCAGAAAAGTAGTTTTGTTAGTTGACTAAAAGATAGGAAGAAAGATGACACTCCGGGGATAAGATGGGAGACGAAGGGAATTGCTCTTCTGAAGGACAGCCAAGGACAGGCTTGTGCTCTTTGGTTATGTTATTGGCATGGGGAGTCAGGGAGGTGGCTCTGTGGGTAAAGTGCTTGCTGCTAAGCCCATTGCCTGAGTTCAGTCTCCAGGAACACAATGGGAGAAAGAGAACCAGTTCCCACAAGCTGTATGCTGATCTTCACACTCAGGGCGTGGCATATGTACACAGATACAATGTGAGCACATTTGCGTGGACACAACATAAATCAATATGTACTAGAAAATGAGATGGCCATGGCTATGAGGGGCACTGCTGTGTGTGTGACAGGTGTCCTACCACTCAGTCTGCATATAGAGGAGCTCTCTTTCTTGGGCACTAAGGCTACAAAGGAGTGAAGATCTGCATCTCATTTCCCGGTTGTAGGCTCATCATAGACATGCATGTGTTTGCAAAGTAAATGAATGCATCAGAGAATATTCTAAAGTGTTGCATGTTATTCAAAGGGTAGCATGTATGCTATCTAAAGGGCTGCATGTATGTTATCGACAGGGTTTAATGTATGTTAAGGTAGCAAGAAGTATTACAGAAGTAAGCTATCTGGAAGGATTAACATTTTCCTTAATTCTCATCTCATAGTTGATGCCAAATGAAAACCAACAGCAAAAAGAAAACAGCAGAAATAGGCCATTTAGGAAACCAGGTGTGAACTTTGAAGTGCAACATTTTACACACAGTTGACTAAAGGTTCACAGCTGCTCTTTGTCTACTCAGCTTCCATGTCTAGGGCATCAGTTTCTTCTGATTCTCAGAATTGTGTGTCTTACTGATGTGATACAGAATCATTTCTTGTTTTGATATTTTGTCCAGGAAAGTAAGCTTCTCTTTGTAAGGCCTTGCACTGATATCCTCAACCTTGACTCCTTGTATATTAAAGTCTGTGATGTCATAAAAGGGGTGATTTGAACTACATTAACTTCTTTGATAATATAATGTGTGCCTGTAGATGCAGAAGAATACAGCATTTGTGTGTTTTCAAGTGGCATACTTTTACTGCATGGAAAAAGGCTAAGTCAAGTGTTCTCAGCTCTGACTAAGGTAGTAAACACATTGTGTAGACTCCTTCAATTGAGAGCTTGACCTAAAGTCACTAGCCATCCATTTTCACTGGTACCTCCAGCTCCAAAGAATGGGATCTTCACATCATGTGCACATAAAAGCCACATATAGGAAAGCACTTTCTCAGTCATATTTCCTATGTGTGTAATGCTTTTCTTTGTATAAAATGGAACGTTCCCTCATATGAGTAAAGTGTTAATGCACATTAAGCTGAGTCTGGCTGCATTCCAAACTAAGAATGCATTTCAAATTGTTTAATGTAAAGTTATGCCTTATGGTGTACCAAAATGTTTCCAAATGAAGCATTCATAGTGCCTATTCCCTCTGTGTGAAAGGAAGAGCTGTGGAGACTAACAAAAATCTGAACAACAACCTAGTTTCTCTAACTGTTGATAAGATTGACTGACTTGACCTAGGGCCATCCCTTACTTGTCCCATCAGGGCCCCAGGAATTTCGCAGAAGGAGAGCAGGCTGTAACGACAGAGGCCTGCCTTCCAGTCTGGTCATGACCCTCACAGACAAGCTGAACTGATTCTCAGTTGCTGTGTTTACAAAATAATGGTATGTATTTTGCTGATTTTATATTTTGTTTTAGGACCTATGACCTGCCTAGATAGTGGGTCTTGGCCCCATTAATGGCATCAGAAAAACACTCTTTCTCATGAAACAAGCCTGCACTCCATCAGAAAGTGCTTAGAAGCACCCACAACATCCCTGCCACTATTGTCCCACCGGACATACCGTGCCCACTCCCCTTGGTTCTGGTGGCCTGTAGATTTATAGCTGTATTATGTTAATGATTACTTTTCTCCTCCAGCAATGGGGAAGTTGTCCTGCAGAATGAAACTTCTAAGGGAATGTCAGCTTGATTTTTTTTCCATGTTCTTTGAGTCCGGTAGGTGACATCTTCAGCCACAAGGCCTTATCCTCACATTCTAGAGAATAACTGAAGGTATTGAAAATAGCCTGTAAGGGTTGGGAGTCTATGAACAATAAATCATAAAGAAGCAACCTATCTCCAATACTAGGGATTTTCTTTGCTAGCTTTTGGTATCTGATTGGGGTATTGCCCCCCACAAAGTTGTAGAGAGATAATTGCATTCAAATTCTTTACATATGTATAGAAGCTTCTACTACTTGACTATTTTTAATAGAGTAAAATATGTGAAAATTTCATGTCATATTATCTCCACTCAATTTGACTTAAAATTAAATGCATGATGACCTATGTTAAGCTCATCTCTAATTCTTCTACTAGTAGCCTCTTGAAATGCGAACATTTACAATTACACATTTTCCTCTAGTGTGCTCTCACTGTGTCATTTGGTGCTGGTCTTGTGTTTCATATGTGATGTCTGATGCCTGACACAAAACAGAATGCTACTGTGACATTCTAGATTGGGATTGCAGGTTTTATATGAGGATTAAATGGTATTTTTGTAATAATTGATCAAGAAAGTGGCTGGGCCAAACTTGGCATCTAAAATGAAATTGTCAATCACACAGCACAGGTATTTATGGGTACCAATATCTCAAAGCTGTGACATTTTCTGTGTGAGACACACTGCCCTCGCCTAAGGGATAATGTCAAGAGAGCAGTTGTAGGGACAAGGCTGTCTCACAGTTGCTTGTTTGTCCCAGGATTTGTTTGTGTCTGCAAAGTTGAGGATCCTTTGATAACAAATATGTGCAATAATTTCTGTAAAAACAAGAGAACTAATTTCCATTAAATTCAGACCACAAATAAAAGATTTTAAATAAATTTTTGGAGTTTCCAGGAACATGGGTCTTGAGTCACTCAAGCCTGGAAACAAACAGAACAATGGATTAAACAGAGACTTATGTAATGGGATACATGAAGATTTTTAATGTATGATCAATTGATTTTTGTGCAGGTATTTCAAGAAAGCAGGTTAGTATTTCACTAACCTGTCTATGAAATACCATTAAACTGCTAATCACATTCTGTTTTTGTTGTGATTAAGGTTTGCAATTACCTGTAAAAAAATTTCTGAATTTACTTTATATTAACAGTAGAAAAAAAATAAACAAGATTGGAATAAAGCCAGGAAGTAGGAAGGGGGAGAAGAAAGTAGGGAGAGACATAACAGCAAACAAACTGTATTGACCAAAATATAATTCTTGTTAAATTGCTATGATAGTCCTGTGAAACACACAGAAATTTTAAAAACGAACTTTATAGATGTATAGACATGGACTTATCTCAGTCTTTATCAGAACTGCCCTCAGAGGCATAACTAGTCAATGTGCTAAATGTCACATCTGCATTAACCCTCTTACTACCAAAGCTCACAGAACAGTGTGAAAAAGGAAGCATAAAGGATGAAGACAGCAAAAATTTCAGCATAGATGGGATAGAGGCTCTCCAGGACACACCTCTAACTGAAGAAAGGTAGCCCTAGTTAGCTGCTGGAGAGAAGCCTTGCTTTTTTGAGAATGAGGCCATTGACTGATCTTCTATGCTTTAGTGGATAGCTCTACACTCATGACATATGCAAAGCAATGACTGGACTTAGTAAGTTATCCCCTCAAAAAGAGATGAAATTGGGAGGGAGCGTATTATGAAAAGATGAGGAGAATTAAAGAAGGAAGTGAGATGAATTTATTGTTTTCATTGAATACAGGTGAGAATTTCTCAAAAATAACATAAATAAAAATAAGTTTTCCTCTATGCTATCTTTTTTTCTGTTTACAAGGTTTTTAAATTCCAGAAAGACTGATATAGTGACAAGAAACATGATTCTTTTTGATAAACAGAGTGAACAGCTCTTGATAAGACAGGGAGGGAGCTGTCTTCCCCTGGGTGTGTTTGTCTAAAGCTTAGACAACAGAAAACAGAAGGATTAGCCATTAAAGGAGAAAGGAACTTGAAGTGAATATCTACTTCCTGGTAAACTCCCATCTAGAGGAAGGTAGGATTGAGTGGGAAATGGTCTTTTAATTGGGGCATTTAAATTAAGAGAATGTTTAAAGAACCCTTCTGTCCTAAATGATCATATAACACTGAGTATGAAATTAATATAGTTGACCTAATGCTGCTGAGATATTTGCTGATCTTCTGTATTGATCATTCTTTTGCCGGTTTGTAGAGTGAAGACAATGTCTGAGATCCCTCAGGATAAAGTTTCAAAAATGTGTGTGTGTAGTTCTCCACCATTAAAAAAACTATATATATACATATATGTGTGTGTTTATTCATATTAACTTTTATTTATTATATCTAATGTACTTTGCATTGGATAGAGTGTAATGTCCTCAGGTGTGACAAGTCACTCAGTCAACCTGTATTTTTATTCTCATGGTGATAATGCTATGATAAACACTGTCTTAACATTTATGTGACTAAGCTCTTGTCCACCATCACCAAGATGTCCACTGGGCTGAGACATCTGCCAGCATTCTTTAGGTCCTCTGCAGCATCCCTCTGCCCTACTTGTTAGGTCCCATCATTTGACCTTTCCCTCCCACATGTATTATCTTTAAGAGGAGATGAAGAAACAGAGCCAAAGCCAAGGAAGATCTGTCCATGTTAGATTATGTAATGCTTATGAACTAACTCCCAAGAAGAAACTATTTGAAATAACTTGCCTGTAGATCACAGAACTGACCTAGTAGTGAACAATACTATAATTTATCCAAATCTCACATCCTGTCACATTCTGGTGAACACAAAGTGACTTTAGAATATCTTGCAAATGAGTCCTGGAATATGAAAAAACAGAATACAGTTTCTTCTAGAACACAGTGTAACTGTTATCATTCAAATCACTATATTTATCCACTATTAGAAGCTAATACAGAATGGTGCAGATCTGTAAACTAAAGCCTTGTTAGGTTGCTTCTTTTTTGATGACCATGTCTCTTTTTTATTACTTACAGAATATTCAACTAAAGAATTATCTGAAACTCACAAATGGACAGAGAGAGTAGAATGTAGATTCTGAGCACCATGGGTAGACCTGTCCTTGGTATTTCTGCAGTAAACACAACAGAAGCATCAGGCTACCTCATTCTATAGGAGTTTATAAAAGGGAATCTCTTCATGTGGGATACCAAAACACACTGAACAACCAATGACTCCTTTTGAGATGCAAAACCACCCATTTGAGGAGGACTAAGGTAGGATGTCCTGATGGTCATCAGACTGAGCCTGGACATGCTGGCTTCTGAGGAGATGGTAAACTCCATCCAAGGGTAAAGTTATCTTCTGGCATGTTCTAATTTTGTTATGAAGCCACCTACCTGGAGCATGAGAATAATGGAAAGACCTGTAGCATCAATTCATTGGTTGAACCAACTTGCTTAGGGCCTACCAACATACCCTGCTTTGCTTACACTGGACTGACATATGTTCTTCTGGAGCACCTTGCCAATGTCACATGGGAAAACTGAAAGAACCAGAGGACCAGAATGAGAATGCCTGCTGGAAATTGCTAGACAAGACAGGGTAGCTGCACCAAGAGAATATCAATGATATGATTGCCTAAGCAAGGCCTGGATAGTGACACCACCAGCCTGCCAAAGTGGATGAGGAAAATTTCACAAAACCCTACCCAGATGAAGAACTACCAGTAGTCAATGGCTGCTTAGTGAGGGAGACTCAGTATTCTACAGGGATGAATCCAAGGATAGGTTAACTATTGCCCAGTGATCAGCCCTCAACAGACTTAGTAGGGCATGTGTGTATGTGTGTGTATAATACATATGAAATAATTAAAGAAAGAGAGATAATAATTTTGATAGAGAGTGGAAGAACATGAAGGATTTGGAAGGGGAGAGGAATGCTTAAATGCAGTATTTATTTATGAATATCTCAAAAATAAATTTAAAAAGTTAAACATGAAGATGAATATAATTCTTTCCAAGTCAAGAAATTTAATTTCATATCCTGATATAGAAACTGTAAATAATTGATTCTTATGATCCATAAAACCTAAACACCTTTCCGTGTTGCACACATTTCAAACATGGTGGAAGTAGAATATATTGTATTGAACCCACTCAGTGACACATGAATTTCACTCAAAATCCAAACATTTCATCAACAACTCCAGTCATATGAGATTTTCTTGAGTTGTTCTTTCATGGATTCTTAGGAGATCAGTGAACAATTAAAACACCATACACAAAACGGCTGTTCGATGAAAGCAGTGCCCTTCATATACACTGAATGATCAAGGGATGGGGCTCTTAAAAATATCCTATTACAGAGACAGCATCCCACATCATCCTGGGTACCTCATATGTTGTAAATGGACTTATCTTCAAGTGCCCAAACCATTACATATTTTACTGATTATGCCTTATGACCAATGACGAGTGCATGGAAAAATACATGGGAAATGTAGACATGTAACCAAGAAAATTAAGCCTGTGCTTATGTGAGATTACACCATTGCTCAAAAAAATTCACTCCTGGGCTGGAGAGATGGCTCAGTGATTATGAGCATTGCCTGCTCTTCCAAAGGTCCTGAGTTCAATTCCCGGCAACCAC
>LOJH01002050.1:27111-40975 GCA_001685095.1 Ellobius talpinus
TCTGGCCTGCAGGAATACACACAGACAGAATATTGTATACATAATAAATAAAAATATTTTAAAAATTGTTTAAAAAAATTCACTCCTTCTTCCTGCAACTCCTCATCCATTAAACACACCGTTTATCAGCTTCTACCACAATAAGCAAACAGTATTTTCTCCAATTTCAAACCTACAGAGTTTGAGATGACCACACGACCAGCTGTGCTATTACTCTTGGTCCGGATGCAAGGGGTAACATACCAGTTCTAATGTAATTGATAAGAGGCACTGGTCCCTGGATCCTTCCCCATCTCCAGGTCTGTCTCACAATAATAAAGACCCATGGCAGACATAGGAGCTGAAAGCTGACCCTCAGGCAATGGTAAGCCCAACCCAAATTTAATCAGCCAAAGTCAAAGAAACCCCAGGAACCTGGAATAAGTAAATGTTTACTTCATGTAGCACTGGATCTGGAATGGATAATTCATTGGCCCTTTTGTGGTAACAGTTTATCATGGCATTAATAACTCTGAATAATTATTAGCATATATGCATGTATAATATATAAGCGTATAACTGCAGCTATGTATGTATGCTTATATAAACTCTACATTCTCCAACCTGTTAAATAGAATGAAAGCTACATTATAAATTTAATAATAATATTGAATAATCTAAAGTATTATTTCAACATCTGATATAACTGTATAGTTGAATAAAATTCAGCTCTAATAAGAGCAATAAGAATGTTTCATTATTAGCATCATTATTGACATATTTAATTTTGAAAAGTCAAATACATGGTAGCAAACCATTGTACTTACACCACATGATAATTGAAAGTGGCTTTCATATTTATAATTTATATGAATTTGCTTATACAATTCAAATCGATATTCCTATGAGAAAGTTAAAATATTTAATCTATTTTTCTTTTCTGAGTGAAAATTTTGGCAGCTTTGTTGTCTTTTCAGCAAATTTCCTGTATCCATTAATAATCTGACCACATTTTCATGTTATGGGAGAAAATAAACCAAGTTGTGAATTATTGCTTCTCTTCTGAACACTTTCAGATGCCTGCTTGAACGTATCCAACAGCCATCGGCCACACTTGATGGAAATTAGATATATGATTCTTCCTTTCCATTTGGGATTTGAAGAAACTATGCAGATAATTTTGCGTTTAATAGATAATTCAGTAGCATCTTCACAACGCTCCAATGAATTCATGAGAGTGGATCTGGTGGAATTTTTCATGATTCATATGTAACTAGGCAGCCAACTCTGACTGAAAGTTCTCACAAACTGCCCTAGTTGTAAAGAGAAGAGCCCTGTAAGGTACTTCACAGATATGAAATGATTTCAAGGAAAATCATCAGACACTATATCCAGACTCACTTATGATCCAACTGTTACCTAAATAAGGTAGTGCAGGACGCCTGCACATGGAAGGTTGGGAAGGAGTGTCTGTTGTTGGACTTGCTCCCTGCAGGGCCTCACCCATGAGTTGGGTACCACGATTTAAGGATGCAACCAATCCATGGGCACAGTGATCAGACTGTGACAAAGCACTTGGTTACATAACTGAAAAGCATTTTCACAAAACATAAAAATTGAGTTGAGAAAGATTAAGACTTGTGAGGCATCCACAGCCAATGGCTCCTTAATCTCTTCTCCTTTTGGATCTCAGGAGCATTGAGACACAATATTGAAGAGAATTGGACACAAGACAGCTTCTCTTAATTTGAAATCAAGCTGATTTGATATGAAATTTGAGAAGTAATACTAATTTAGAATAATGATTTGATATGAAATTTGAGAAGTAATACTAATTTAGAATAATGATCAAAGAAACTTTTTTCATACTGTCTTCAATATTGACTCATTGTACTTAAATATAATAGCATTATATGTTCTCAAATTAAACATTATGCTGAATCTATAAAATTATTAATGGTGACCATTTTTGTTTCTGAAGAATAGTCTTTAAAATTTATTTATTTTATATTTTGTGATTATGATATAATTACATCATCCCTCTTCCATTTTATACCTCCAAACCTCAACCTATCCCTCCTTGCTCTTTTTCAAATTCATGGCTACATTTTCATTAATAAATCTTATAGACCTATATGTATATATATACACATATATTCCTAAATACATAAATATAACATGCTCAGTCTGTATAATGTTGAAGAATATACTTTTAAAAGATGCTACCTTATTAACTCAGAATTTAGATAACATATTAACATCTAGTAGTAAGAAATTCTTACAAATATTAACTTGAAAAAAATATATATATGCAATTTCCATCATTTTTATCTCATTAAAACTTATACTGGCTGGTGACTCTTCTTTAGTTCTAAATATTGATATGATACCTACAGAAATGTTTTCTAATTGGAAGTCTCATTGGCTAAATGAGCTACAGAAGGGGAAAGCTTTGTGCATGTTTGTTTATTGGCTTCTTTTAAATCTTTCACTCTATCCAACAGCAGATTATTTTAAGAATGTAGTTTAAGATAACAAGCATTGCAAAAAATAAAAAAAACATATTTTGTTTCTCTAAAACACAGTGAATTGAGTAACACAGTTGCTTCAGTACAAGAGAGACAGAGCAATGTCCCTTAATTAATTGTTTGCTTTTCTCAATGGGATTTTTCAGAGGTTTAGAATAAGCCATGTAACTGCCTGATGCAGTTTATTAATAAATACAGAAAAAAGTAATGGTTTTCTATTACAGCAGGAGGCCAAAATCAGATAACAGTCTATATGTCTTGCCATTTGTAAAACTTCCACCTCAGAAATTCCTACGCAGCTGGACAGGTGTCGCCAGCACTAAAAATGCAACCAATTACTTTCTTCTCTGAAGCTTGCCGTCTGCCCCTTGTGCACGGATGAGATAAATACAGCTGCCTTTCTGGAGAAAGATGCACACATAGTCTAGGTCAGAACTGCATATAGAAGCAGTTCGAGCCTGAGGGAGTGTTCTCCTCCCCTCTCGGGACCACTGCTGCTTCCATCAAAGACAGGTGTCCACCCCTTTGTCTCAGGTGTATGTGGGCATTTCCATAAGTATGACATAGCATGCTCCAAATTCTCTTGGTATACTTCTCCTTCTAAAAATAGGAAATACCACTTAAAGAAAATGCTTTTTTCTTATTTTTTGAAAGATAAAGACATTGCATTGTTGCTTTGTGTAATTATTGCATTTTTGTGTGCATGCTTATATGTATAAGACATTGCATTGTTGCCTTATTTATTTATTGTGTGTATTTGTGCGTACGTGTTTGTATGTTTACAGATGCACATGTGTAAGGAGGTATCTGTGTAAACATGCGCACATGCAACTCAAGTCAGAGGACAACAGTCTTAGTTAGGATGTTTGTTCTGTGAATAGGTGCCGTGACCATGGCAACTCTTATAAATGAAAACCTTTCATTGGGGCTAGATTAAAGTTTCAGAAGTTTAGCCCATTATTGCCATGGTGGTAATCAAGGTGGCATGCATGCAGACATGGTGCTAGAAAAATAGCTGAGAATTCTAATCTGGATCAGCAGACAGCAGGAATAGAGCTTGACGCTGGGCCTGGTTTGAGCTTCTGAAGCCTCAAAGTCCATCACCCCAAAACACACTTCCTCTAACAGGGCCAAACCTACTGCAAACAAGGTCTTATTTTCAATACTGCCACTCTTTATAAGTCTACAAGGGCCATTTTCATTCAAACCAACACACAGTCTTGAATGTAATTTCTCAGGAATTGTCCACCTTATGTTTTCAACAGGTTCTGTCATTGGTAGCCACAGGCTCAGTAATTAGGCTTGGCTGGCTGGCCTGGAAGCCCTAATCATACATGCTTGTTTCCTGAACACTGAGCACTTCATGTAACTTCTACTGTGTGTTTTTCTTTAGTACGTTTCAGGCATTGAATACAGATATTTTGCCTGCAAGGGAAGTACCTCAACAATTGAGTCAACACCCCAGACTCACTTTTGTAATTTTTTAAAGAAAGGATCTCGATAGTAATATTTTATTTGCATTTTAATAAATAAAACTCTCCTGGAGATCAGAGTGCAAAGCTAGAAACACCACTCAGCCATACAGGCCAAGCAGTGGTGGCACAGACTTTTAATCCTAGCAGTCACACTAGTTGACCATAGAGGCCTGGCTGTGGTGGTGCACGCCTTTAATAACAGCACTAAGGAGAAATATAAGGTAGGATCACACAGAAACTCACTCTCTTTTCAGTCTGAAGAATACCCTCAAGAAAATATGCTTTAAAAATCAAGCATAAAATGGCAATCATGATCTTTCTGTTACAGTATAAACAAATCACTCTGTTGAGAGCATATACAGAAAAAGATATTTGCTAAGTCTATAAAAAAAGCAGAATTACAAAACCTACCACTGATCCTATCTTAACTCAAAGGTTTTGTGTCATCTCAGTCTTAAAAATAAATTTTATTTTCTGTACTTCTTTGATACAACAGGTAGTATCTAAAAATAAGTACCAGACATTTTCAGACCTGCTTTTCATTGTAAGCACAATCATCAAACACAAGTGAGTGAAGTCTCTCAGATCGCAAACCCCTGCTCATCAAACTTTGAGTCTCAGGTGAGCTTTTCTCCAGTGTTACTAAAGAGAGCCACAGCTTCAGCTCACACCTTCAAAGGAGAATGACACGTTATTCAGAGATCTGACAGCAGTTGCTTAACTCAAGTTACAAACACATAACAGAAAACCCTAAGCATTCTTTTAGAAAATGACACCCATAATAGAGTAAACATGCGACAAGTTGAAAATATTTTGGATGACCACTAAATTTTCTCAAGTGCAACAGAAAAATTCTAAAATGCGTTAACTGTGTTCTGAACTAGAGAATATTGTTCTAGACTATGCAACTAAGTTTAGGCCCATGAGACTGTATTCTATCCTGCATTGGTTACACAACTATGTTCTAGATTGTGATAACAAGTTCACAATGCTTTCTAGATGCAGATGCTTTTTAGACCACACAACAAGATTCTAAACCGTACAATCATGTTCTAGACTTTGAAAACAAGTTCACAACTCTGTGGGTATTTTCTAGATGCTACGACCACTTATCTGTTCTAGAGTGCAAAGTCGTGTTTTAGACACAGAACTATACTCCATTCTATACTGCTAAACTATATTCTACAATATAGTTTATTCTGTATAAAGTCTATATATTCAAACACGTTCTAAACAGTACAGTCACATTCTACACGGCATGGAAGCTGTTCTAGGCTTATATCCAGTTCTTGACTATATGACCAGCCATATTCTATGTTATATTATCATGTTCTAGAACATGGTAGGCCTGCCTTACTCAGTCCCTTTATACAGATAAGGGACAAGTTTCTGGAAATATGGCCACTCACTCAGGCTTGTTTGCTCTGTGTGAGTTGGTTCAATGTGTGCATATTCAATATTTGTACATCAGTATAATATATACAACAATATATAATACACTATGCATCATGTCCATGGAAATAACATTTTAACCAAGATTTACTTGCATTTATGAAATATGAAACTTTATTCCACTGATAAGTTCCAGAGCTACCAAACCAAAGTGTTTGTTAAATATTCAGTCATTTCTGTTGTCTACAATTTTCATTTACAAAGATAAGTCAATACTCCAAATGAAAAGGCCAGGCCCACTGACAACCCATCCTGCATACATTGCCAAAGAACAGTGCATGGTCTCACAGCAGCAGTACGAGCTCCATCTCCTAGGGAGGGGCTTCTCCAGGTGCACCAGAGCAAGCCCGCTCTTTTTGTGGTTGAATACAACTTGTGCGACACCATGGTTTGATCACAGTGCAGCATGGTTGCAGCATGGTTTACTGCATGACATCATGGCTGTATCGGAACATAGCGTGATTTACTGTGTGACAACATGGCTTTATTACCAATGCAGCAGGGTTTACTGTGTGACGTGGCTTTATCAGGTGCAGTATGGTTTACTGTGTGACATCATCGCTTTATCATAGTGCATCATGGTTTACTTTTCAACTGAAAATTGTAATTTCCCACTTTTTCAGTTTTCTTATATGATCAGAGAATAATTTCTGAATCAAAACAAGCAATTTAATCATACTTAAAATCAATGGAATTACAGAGCTTATTTATGAAAATGGAATGCTTTTGCAATTAATATTTTAAATTGCATTGTTTTGTTTGTCATCAAATTAATATAATTCAGCTATCACGTTGAATATGTGCTCTTGATATGATTAGAAATAAATCATCAGGAGTAATATGGTAATGCAGGAAGCTTATGACTGTGGGAGCATTTGGTGAAAATTGAAAATAGTTAATGACTTGATACAGTGTTGGCGAAGAAAATTAGAACAATCAGCCACAAATAGCATCTGCTCAGGCACAATATTTTAACCTGTCAACTTCCATATTATAAGAGCATTAAAAAGCTAAATTTTGTATTCAGGTACAATGCATCATTCCTAACAATATTCAGCCAATCCTCTGGTGACCAACACTATCAGAGGGTGAGTTGTAATGTCTTGAAATCAATTCAGCTGTTACTCTGAACTAAACACTACCACAGGAATAACAGGGCATTCACAAATTGAATAATTCAAACAATCAGTGAGCCTTAAGAATTCTTAAAACTGCATATACTCTGTATTCTCTGAGTTTCCCTAAACGAGTGCCTTCAAATTTGTAGCAATAGAAAAAAAATGTTCTAACTCCTTAGTGATTTTCATGATAAAATCCATGACTTACTCAAGAATGTAGCCTAAATAATAATGGCCTTACAAATTGACGAAGGTAAAGAATAAAAAGGTAAGCAATGTTTAATTGCCTACAATATCACTTTGTGCCCCTTAAATAAATGTTGGGCAAAATTTTCCCTTGAGAGCTAAGTTTTAACAGAGCACACCAAGCACAAGAGTGGTAAACCACAATATACAACTTTGGCTGAGTCTCAATCCAAGAACACAAATCCAGGCTCTCTCTCACAGCTCAAAGATGACTTTAGATGTTAGGCATATGCTAAATACATATTGGGGGTTAAACAGAAATGTGTACACATCTTCATAAGCATGAGTACACACATATTTACACAGACACCTATAAATGCATTAAAAAAGGACTTGCCTCTGAATAAATTA
Source organism: Ellobius talpinus (assembly GCA_001685095.1). Lineage (NCBI taxonomy): Eukaryota > Metazoa > Chordata > Mammalia > Rodentia > Cricetidae > Ellobius > Ellobius talpinus. The sequence goes on from LOJH01002050.1 coordinate 34,261, forward strand.
GGTATCAAGCCACATGACAGATGCTTAAAAGAAAGAATATCAATTAAAGGGCATCATCTATAGCAAGGACACAGAATTGTGACAAATGGAGAAGGTTCTAGTAGACGATCAGCCAGGGTGCATTGCTGAGTCAGCTGTCACCAGGAAGATTTCCACTGTGTCTAGGTCTTAGCATCACCACAGAATACATCAGCTCTACCACACATGTTGCAGGTAGGAGCTCAGACACAGCTCATTGTGCCTAAATGAAGTTTCATTACTGCATGGGGAGATGAGATGTGCACCTGGGTGTCAGACAGCAGCATTCATTACTTATATGCTAAATGCTATGAGTGTTTTTCCTTTTTGTTTGTTTGGTTGGTTTTCACATTGAAGAAGAGGAAAAACATGACATTAATTTCATCCCATGGCCACGGTGAGTTCCATACCTAGAGCACATGTTAAATACGTCTGCACACTTGCAAGGAATATGAGATGTAATTCCTTCCACTTTCAATGCCTCTTGTTTGCCAGCTGAGATATATTTACTTTATTAACAAAATAATAACTATTCTTATAACTACAATATATACTTAGAATTTTATAGATAGTAAAAATTAAGCCTCAGAATTACAAGTGAGTTCATCTGATCAGAAGGTAGCATGATACAGTATTGTGAGTGGGGGCTCAAGAGACAGTACCAGCTGCTCTTGCTGTAGACCTGGAATTCAGTTCTCAGCACCCACATGGCAACACAATCACCTGCAACTCCAGTTCTACAGGATCTGATGTCTTCTCTTTATCAAGCCAGTTCATAGTACACAGGCATGCATGCAGTCAAAAACTCACACACACAAAATAATAATAAATCCTTTAAAAACTATTACCAGCATCTGAACCCTCAGATACAGAACTTTGATCCATTGACTTGACACAGAAACAAGCCTCTGCCATTTGTTTCATTTGATATAATTATTTTGCATGATTTATAGAACAAATAAAATTTCCCAATTAGCTTCAAGATTTATGGTTGTCAAATGTTGAGCCAGCACATACATAAATATATGCTGTAAATTGCTCTACATCAATTCTGGCTTTCTTTGCCTTTCAACTTCTGATGTCTGTATCTCAAGAAGAATTTATGTATCCTGGTGAGCATTTTCCAATTTTCCCCTCATAAGATTGGAATATCAAGTACTCAATCAACAAATGTCACCTGTCCTCTCCCCTGTCTTTTTTGACCTTTCTGTATTAAATGATGAGTGTGTTTTCTGGAAATGCTTCCATAGACTTCTTTCAGATGAAATCATTGATTTGAAAATGTTGAAGTTATTTATTCACCAAGCAGCTAATGGCTTATATTAGACCTAAATGTCTCCAATTATGAGAAATTTTTTTCTTTTTATTATTATTTTTTAAGTTATCACAGAAATTATGGAACTTCTATGATGATCTCATACATGTATGACATTATATTTTGCTTATCCATCCCCCATTGCCTTCCTTCTCCCCTTGCTTTTATTCTTGGTCTTCTTTTTCCCCCAATTAATATCTCTTTTTCCTTCATGTCATATGTTACCCAACATTCCTACCTCCCACTCCCTTTAGGCCTGTTTCTCCCCTCTCATGGTCCCCTGTCTACTCTTGTGTCAGTTGGAAACACACACACATACACACACACTCACAGACATATTTAAGTGACTCTATATTCTACATAAGACTATTTTATATATTCTTTAAGTATTTGTCTTTATTCAAACAATCATATCTCACTCTAATCATTTTCTTGGAACCATCAGGATTTCATTCTTCTAGGCTGAATAATTCTTCCACTGTGTTTATAGCCTACCTTTTCCTGTACTGTTATATGGGAAGGATGGTTATACATCTTCTTTCTTATGTTTCTGGCCCAAGGAAACCTGGGGAAACTCTTGACCATTATAAAGGAGACTTTCTCCCCAGCCCTGCACCCATGGAGCTATGTGTTGACAATATCAGTTTCCTACCTGGCACAATATATTCACGGTGGTAATCCTTCCCTGTGGAGTTTGTCCAAAGGTCATCAAGTACCTGTGCATTATCACTCCTGCTCTCTGAAGTCATTGCATTAAAAAAATAAGTGTAAGCACATCATTATTCTGACAGTTGCTCTCATAACAGAGGCAGTTGCCCTGTGACTAACAAGCTGGCAGCTTATACAGAGAGGTTACACTCAACACAGGGAAGGTCTTGGGTGGGGTGTCACTGGACAGCATGAAATCATCCAATACTCCTCACAATGGTAAGCAATTTAGTACTTAAGAATTGTATATTTCTGAAAATATCTGCTTAATGTTCTCAACCCACCCAGGTCGGATACTGGCAACTGAAGCTCTCAGAAGCTAAGCTGCGGGTTGTCAGGGATGACTGTGCACTGCAGAAAGCAACAACCCCAATGTATAAAAGGACAATATCTAAATTATCACCTCAGAAAGACTGGGATTGATCTGCAGTATTGTAAGGCAACAACTTATGCTGTCCATCAGTAAGCACTATTAAGGCAATTTGTTTACCAATTAAAGTATAAATGTGAACCTGATTAGCTAATTTTTCAAAAACTTTCCTGTTGGTAGAAACTAAAAGTTCACAAAGCCACACAAGAAAGTCAGCATCCTTCAAGAACAATAGCAAAAACAAAGGGTAATAATAAAGAGCTATAACAAGTAAACAAAGGGAAGCATAAGATAAATTTCATGCTTCTCCAATATCACTGTATTAAAATGAACATTCAGAAAAACTTAAGTCTGTTCTTATCCCCTTAACTAGTCTTTTAACTGTGTCCAAAATTCATGGCCCTTGGTGGAGTTTTCCAAGATCTGTGTTCAAATATGTAGATATCTAGTCCTGTTTTTTGTTTGTTTGTTTTTCTCCACATAGCTCCTTTATGTGAGCTAAGGCTCACTGCTCTGTCCTGTAAAATGAAGATGATGGTCCTCTGGTACACAGTAGGTATGAATTTAAGGTCCTTATTTTACTGACTCTGTATATAGAGAACCTGGGATTTTATCTAACCTCGGGTGTGTTCCCAGATGTTGCTCCTTTCTATGCTCCAGCTTTGTTTTGGTGAACATATCCATTGCCATAATTGGTGTGAGATCTCAGATCACAGATCTTAGATTCCACCACTCTGGGGGAGCCTATGCCTTCCTTCTGGGGTATCCCCAGCAGGAGACAGAATATCCTGAATCACCCCTCCTCCTCTAAGCTGCCTCTGGGCCACTCAGGCATTCAAGATGTGTCATGGAGGCAGGGAGGTATTTGTTGATATAAAAAAATTGTTCAGCAATTTCTATTTAGAAATACTGGAAATTCAGGCAAACATAACTCAGGAAGATGTAGCAATGTAATATCATAATTTAAAGAATCTATTAGTTATGCAAACTAAATCCTAGCATGCAGAAGAGAAGTGGTCATGAAGTTCCACACCTAACTGATGAGCTGTTGACAGCTGTTAGCTGCCAGGAAAGGGAGAGTCAGTTTTTGTAGTTTGGGGGTTTTTCTTGTTTGTTTGTTTTTTGTTTTCTTGAATTGTGGTCACTGGTAGGTGCAATATTATTTGGTGGATGGCCACACACCTGAGAACATACAGACAACACTAATTGGACTGGCCATGTCTACATTAAAATGAAGGCACAAAGCTGACTGGGTATGAACTAGGAGGAGTTGGGGACAAACAACTATAACCAAAATACAATCTATGTAATTCTCAAATTAATAGAAATGTGTTTTCAAAAAACAGAAATAAAATAATAATTCTTCACAAAGGCATGTACATTTCACATAAAAGAAACCTCTGTGTTATTTTGAGCATTCAAATCCATGGAAATTATAGTTGACATGCTTACACACAGGGACTGGAGGTGACAAACATTTTCAGATTTCATGCACACCCCATCAACATAAGTAAACCTAGAGTCATGATCAAGGAGTCTGCAGGCAACACTTAAGTACCCTGGTACACAAGGCTCTTCTCATTGGGTTTTACAGAGTACTTTCTGCTTGGAAAAATGGCAAGTTTGCCCAGCCTTAGGAAAGTTTACTTTGATGAAATGGTGACAAAAAGGACACCAAGGAACACATTTTATTAGCAATGGTTGAATTCCAGCTCAAAGGTCCAGGCTGGTTGCACGAATGATGTTAGAGCCCAGAGATCTTGCAGAAAGATCATGAATGCACTAAGTGTACAGGGGGCAAAAGAGTGATCAGCTCTGTGCCGTGAGATGAGTTTGGTCTGTTTTCCTTCCACAAGGCATTTGTGTGGCCTTGCATGTGTGAACAGCTCCAGCCACAAGATGAAGAACCCTGTGGGTATCAAGAAACCAGAGTGAAACTGTGATAAACTAGAAAGAGCAAGTGCATCACTGTTCTTCCAGTGGCTGTGTTTCTATTTTCTTTGCAGTGCTTCGTGCCAGGCCTGTGAACCTTCCACCTTGACTATGCCATTCCGGTCTAAGAGAGTAATAAGGAACACTCACTCCTGATAGCAACAGCCTTTCATCTCTCAAGTTTTCTATTATGATCTTCAGAATGTACCTGTGTGTTACTACAGTCAAGAAAAAGAAAATGGAACTGTGCCATAGTTTTTCTGGACCAGCTCCTGAAAGGGGTAAGATTATGGGTGTTCATGGGGCTACAAGACAGGTATCACTGAGTCATCCCCCAAGAGAGTTCATTAAAATCCAGCATGTTGTGGGAGGAAACTCACATCTCTACACCCTCTTCACTTCCTCTAACAGTTTAATGACTTTTTAAAAATGTATTCAGGTTGATTTAAAATGAGCAGAGCCAGTAAAATGTTTTCATTTACCTGGGCTGTGGACTTTCAGACCATTTGTATGTTTTTAGCTTAACAAACTATTCCTAGGAACAATGGCATTAGCAAGGCTTCGCTCATGTGCCTTTCATATAACATTTCTCAGGGACATTTGAATGGCAATACATTTAATACTTTGTACATTTGGACGGGTTACCCATATCTTTCAAAACACTCTATGGAGCTTGACAAAATCCGCATATATTTGTCCCTCAAATAATCTTCTCCACCTATGGGCTCACTGGCTCTTTACCTGTATTTTGTGCTAATTTGAGCAACACAAGGGCTACCTCCTGTGACTAATACTTTGTTTTGATGATTGATTTATTCTGACTTTGTCTCTAAAGTTCCTGTCTAGCCACCATGGGGAATCCAGTAATTAATTTTATTGTACTGTGCCTATTTCTCATTCTATTGCTGTGTCTGTGAAAAATATTATGCCTCTGTGTCCACTCAATTTGTATTAAGTGATGTCTTGATAGAGCCTGGCATGTCCATGTCGCATTGCAGATGCTGGATGCTCTGTCTGGCAGAATCATGACAACTTTTGGTTCCTGGTGAATCTGTTAAACTCGGGGTTCTTATTTGCTTTAACCCAGATGTTTAATTTGTGCAATGTTTGCAAGTTTATTCAAGTATATAATGTATGTGGTCAAATTCACCCCTTTCTTCCCCAACCGATCCAGCCCTCATCCCTGGTCAACTGTTATTGTCATCCTCCCAGGTAGCCTCCTGTGCCTCTCTCTGTGCAGATAGCCACAGCTGCTATGTGTTCAGGATTGTAACAATTGTCTAAGCCTTGTACCTGTGTTTTCAAATTCTTGAAATTGCAAACACAAAAATTAAATATAGGTGAATGTTAATTCCCTTACTAAATCATAATACTTTTGGTAATTTTTCAGGGACTTGTCAAAACACTACACATGGACTTGCACCCTTTTGTTACATTTATTATATTTTAAATTTTTCTTGCAATATATTTAAATCACATTTTATCTCCCTTTCAAGTGCTCTAAGACCCTTCCTACCTACCTCCCTACCCTCCAAATGCCATGATCTTTCTCACCCATCACACACAAAAACAAAACAAAAAGAAAAACAATTTAAAACATACAAAACCTTAACTAAAAAACCATGTGTGCACATGTATGCACACACACACAGAGAGAGAGAGAACTTTAAATAAATTAGAATAAGAAATAGTGACCTCAAGATTTATTATTCTGGACTTTACACTGAATCTGAACTTCCTCTGTTCCATTTTATCTTCTGCCAATTCAAATCCATCCTGATTTCATATTAATTTTATTCTGTAAGTGGTTTTTGACTCATTTCTGAACCATCCATACCTGTGTTTCCTGGATCTTCACAAATATGGGAAGCAAAACTTTGGCTGGGGTGTAGGGCCAGGTTGCTATTTGCCTAATGAATCTGTCACCTTGCAACAGTTACCTCAATATTCTGAACATTAATTTCTTCTCATGGATCAAATGACATGCTGGGTGGATAAGTATTAAACAGAACACTGAAAATTAAGTCCCTGGCAACATCCACATCCATTGTACAAGGTCTCAGGGTAAGCCTATAGCTTCAGGAAGGACCATCCTGCCTGAACACAGACCAGTTAAACACCAGTGCTAGGCTCTTGCCCCATCCAGTAACTATGTTGATCTCCATCTATGTACCCACAATTTGCATTGTTTTGTATTAGAATCTGGAAAATAATAGAAAAAGATGTTGGCATTAAGCAGATAATATTACATAGGGATAATACAATGGAACAGGAGTAAGAAGAAGAGGAATGAGATGAAACTATTGCTAGTACAGTAGTGTCTCTCTCTGTCTCTCTCTCTCTCTCGTGTGTGTGTGTGTGTGTGTGTGTGT
>LOJH01002051.1:11548-24886 GCA_001685095.1 Ellobius talpinus
GTCTGGTGCCCTCTTCTGGCCTGCAGGCACACACACAGACAGAATATTGTATACGTTATAAATAAATAAATATTTTTTTAAAAGAATAGTGAGACCACTGCCCTGCATTTATCTTGAAAGGGGGCAGAGTGGACATGTTCCAATGTGGGCGCCACAACCCTTAGCTTAGCCCCCTCTCCAGCTCCATCAGTCCGGGGACCTGGGCTCACTCACTCTTCCCAAACAGAAGAGGTAGTTCCTGGGATGTCTCTGAAGGGCACAGGAGCCACAGAGCACAGGGTCAAGAGAAAGCCCATTGTCAGGGTTAATAACTCCACTTTCTTGCAACCTGACCCATAGATCTCTTTTTCTCTTGTCTGAGATGGGCGGGGCATGTTTATTGTTTACTCATTTAATGGTATTCTCATGGCATGTAGTTACCTAAACCTTGTACTTTAGGAATCAGAAATGCCGGACTTCCAGGGGCTATGGGGGCAAACCTGAATTCAGGTGTCTATCGCCCATTTAGGTTCGGGGTTTGGAGCTGCCACTAAAGCAATGTGCATCGGGATGCGGTACTGGAAACCAGGCCGGCTGGAGACCCTTGTTGAAGTCAGTATTGAGTGTGGTAGAATGACCCACAACCATCCCACAGGTAAAGCAGGTGCTGGACGGTTATGGGACTATTAGGATGATGTCCCGCTTGGAAACAGGATTGTCACTAAGTGTGGCGATGTCAGAGAGGCCACATGAGGGGGAGAATTCTCATCATTCCTGTGTCATTCATGGCAGAGCAAAAGAGAGGTGTGGATCTTGAGGGGAAGCTGAGCTCTAGTCTAAGTAGGTGCCAGTCAGTTCTGCGGGCTGCTGCCCTTCTCCACGGCCTGGCCTATGCTTCTCCTCTTAGTACCCAGGTCCTGTAGCAGCCCTGGAAAAATGAGTGTCTCACCTCTTATGCAGAGAGAGAGGCAGAGCTCACAGCTCTGGGAGTGATCTGTTTGGACTTGAAAGCCCCTGGCCCAGGTGACAGCTGCCCCTCTCTTTCCCCCACCCTCCAGGTTTCCTTGGGTCCCTGTGCACTGCTCTGTTTGCCTCGTACGCAGTACAAGGAAAGCCCCTTGTACAATGGGGAAGAGATATGCTGAAGGCAGTCCCGCTGGCTGAGGAGTACTGTAGGAAGACCATCCGACACATGGCAGGTGAGCTTGGCTTCCTGTCCCTTCTTCCCACTCACCCGAAGCACATATGCTCACATTCCCCTGGAGTCCTGCGTCACTCGCACAGAAGCTCTAGGTGCTCAGCCAAAGGCAATGCCTGGAGAAGCCCTCGATCAGCATGCCTATGCGAAGATCTGACTTCGCAACGGTCCTCACTTGCTCGAGGGCAGACACCTACTCCGAGTGGTTCCAGGACCTCACAGAGAAACACAGCCACATGTGTGGCTTCTTCCCCAGTAGCCTGAGGGCTCTAAGACACCCACACCCTCCACATCTCCAAGATGACCCCAAGTGTCTAGTGCGACAGAGAACTGTCTCTGCCTTCATAGAGGAATGCATTGCGCCTGCATTTCACACAGCCCCACCCTAGCCTGTACTTGACCAAAGAGATGCATCCCGGGCCACACACTTCCATCTGTACCAAGATGGATCCCCGTGTCATGCGTCCCCAGAGACCACTAAAGGCTTGGGTTCCCACAGTTTCCATCGCCCTCATTAACCCGGAGCCTGTAATCTAGTGGACATGGTCAGCCTGATACTCAAAAGTCCTGGGTGTGGTACGGCTTCCAGGGTTAGGGCACGGAAGCAGAAAGTATACCCCACCCTCCCCCACTTTACTCATAAGTGCTGTGCGGTAGCCATAGATACAGATGCAGGAGCCCAGTGCAGGACCAGAAAACTCAGGGCTCGCTCCCCATGTCACAGAGTATATGGAAGACCCTCTTACCCTGCGGCCGTTCTCCACTCTAAGGGAGATGCATGTGAGTGGGGAGCGCAGGTGGCGCCACGTGTCCTGCTGTGCACCTAAGTGGGAGTAAACTTTCTAAAATAAGCCATCCAGGGTGTCCTGAAAGAAGGGAGGATGTGAACCCAGGGCCAAGGCTACTGCTTCTCCAAAGTGGCCTGAAGCCGAGTGACTCTTGGGCAGTTCCAAGAATCATGTCAAAGTCACCGCAAGATGGGGGAAGGGGCATGTTCTAGAGGATTCCAGAACAACTTTACAAGGACACATAACACACAGGAGGACAGCCACTTGGCCTCAGCAACTGGAGGAAATTGGGCTTACCGGGTGGTGCCAGGAATCCTAGCTAGCTCATCTCTGAAATGCCTGTCCCTTGCTTGCTTAGCCTCCACGGGGCATTTATTGCATTTATTTTTGCTTAGTTTAAGCCATCATTCCCTCTGTCTCAAATGGACCTTGATGTCCCCTGAAGGTCCCCCAATGCTGCCTACAGTAAGTGGGCTGTTTCTCTCATCTAAGCAGGGTCACCAAGACTGGAAGACACTTGCTATGACAGAGCAGACCCTTGCAACACAGCATTCATACTGCTAAGGAACACCCCAGGACTCCAGAACCTGGGTGGTTATTTTTCAGGTGTGCCGTTCATGAGGGCATGAACCTGAGAACAGAGTTCACTTCCAGAACATCTGGGGACTTGATTCTTTCTGGGAGATGACCCCCAAGAAACAGTCCTGTTATGTCTGTTTGATTTTAAGTTTGCTTAACTAGAGTTTTAGGAGCTCCTTAGACACAAACTTTCAACAGAACCTAAGCTCACCCAGAAAGAGTTGTTCTGTGAACATCCTTGGAGAGCATCCCCTGGAGCTCCCTCTTTGAGGGGTTCTGCTCTGGAAATCTTCCCGCCTAGCGCTCTCACCTGCTCCCTGGGTAGAGGCAGGCGGTGCTGGGGCCAGTGCTGCCCCACACAGGCGGTTTGCCTTTAGTGGTATTCAAACAGGCAGCGCTTCAACTTTGTGAAGCCCAGCAGGTCCAGAATTCCAATGTGCTAGTGAGAGAAGCTGTCCCAGCACCTCCTGGCTTCTCTGCTGCAGCGTCTGCTAGCCGTTGCCCCTGCTCCCATCCCCCATAGCCCTTTACTCTCTCTGCTCTGTCCTCTGCTCTCAGCTGTCCAGCCATAGAAGAAAATAGGGTCTAGATCTCTATCCTCAGCTATGTCCCCCAGACCTTACCACCCCTAAAGGCATTCCCCATCCTCTGTTGTCTCCAGGGAACAACAAGCTGTGACCCTCCTAGAGCAGGCACCTCCATTTCCTGCTGCTCCCAGGCTCCAGAGGGCTTGGTCATCTCTAAGATGAGTGGCAGCTGGCCACTGCCCAGCCAGTGCCCTCCTCATCTGATGCGCCAGCCAGAGGTGCTGCAGCTTCCTTGCAGCTTGGGTCTCAGGCCACCAGTAATAACGAACCTTCCCCTCTTACTGTGCAGGTCCAGGTTTAAGCGAATCAAAACACAGAATTCCCTGTTGATTTGGCTTTGGGTTTCTGGGTTTCTTTAGTTTGGGGACTTTTTCTTTGTTTCTCTTTTCTTTTCAGTGTCTTATGCATGCTAGGCAAGCGCTCTTAACCCTGAGCTACATCTCCAGGCCTAATTAATTAAAATTATGAATCCATAATCATCCTGTGACCACTTTCTGCTTTAGAGAGCAGTGAAATAACTCGGGCACTGTTCTGCCTCCTCCCCATCTTCTGCGCTACTGTTGGAAGAGCCACACCTATCGTGGCCCAAGCGCTTCATCCCCCACGCCCTCCGTGGGGAGAAGGCGCTGCCCGCCTCCACCAGACACCGTCAGCCCTCCTGCCCTGTGCTTGCATCTAGAGTACCAAGAGCACTGGTTTTACTTCGAAGCAAAATGGCAATTCTATCTGGAGGAAAGAAAAATCAGTGACGAAAGAGAGAACAAAGCCACCTTCCCTGGCAACTATGATGCCAAGGAGCGAGACAAGGTAAGTCCATCCCCAGCCCTGGGATAGCCTGTGCTCCGTGGGTGAGCGAACAAGGCTGACGGGTGGACGGCAGCCAAAGGGATGGGCGTGGATCTTTTGCTGGACACACATTGACCCACAGTTCTCTTCAGACATACAAGAAGTGGAGCTCAGAAGGCCGAGGGGGACGGCGTGGCCATGATGCCCCCATGATAGCCTATGATGCCCTCCTTGGTGCAGGGAACAACTGGACTGAGCTGTGCCAGCGGGCCATGTTTCACGGAGGTAAGATGCCCTCCTCTGTGGTAGATACTTCCAGAAGGTACGAATCCTGTGCCCCGGAGCACTTCTCAGTGTTTAGGGTCCACAGGTGTGGGCTTCAGCCACAGACCTGGAACACAGGCCTCTGGAGTCTCTGATCACAATCCACGTACAACATCAGGGACATAGATACGGTTGCAGTAACCTACTTTGATGTGGCCCGCAAGCCTGCCAGTCTCACAGGTGACCACTATCAGAAGGACAGTGACCAGGTGCAGGGCCTCTTCTCTTTACAGCTGCTCACTCAGAGCTGGCAGGTCTCCCTCCACCCCGTGACACAGGCTCCCCCCTCCTGCAGTTCTATAGCCTGTACAAAGCCGCAGCATTTTAGAGCGAGGTTCCTGGGTCTGGGTGAAACGCTTCTCCTCCTGAGGCCCATTGTCCCCTGGTGGCCCCCACTCCTTGACAACAAATAATGAGACTAGATGCCTACCTTCCTGTCCAAGGAGAACTCCACAAACACAGGGCTCACTAGTGTTTACGGATGCACAGGTCTTCAGCTAGAATAACCCACACCCACGCTGCTGGAGCCAGCTGTGCGCATCTGGAGGAGACAGGCTACAAGGAGGGCAGAGGGGCCGAGGTAAAGTGGGTGGGAGTGGCTTCACATAGCCCATATAGGCTGGAGCATCTTGCACAGACAGGGAGGTAAAAAACGCACACAATCGCATCCCCCGACCTTGCCAAAGGGATGGACTGATCCCAGACTATCTGGAATTCACTCGCTTGAGGCAAGCTGTGAGACCAAGGGCTCCAAGGTGCCTGGCATGGCCAAGAGAGGCAAGATGGACTTGGATGGCTGAGAGACCCTGACGGCGATGTCTTTGCCCTTGCAGTTCTGACCAAATGCATCTTGGCGCCATTGAGTGCAAGGCCAGAGCCCTAAGCTGCCAATGGAAAGTTGTCCATGGGACCAGAACTTTGTTCCTCAAACCATGTTATGTCCCTCAGCATTCTCCCAGCTTCCCTCTGAGAATGAACAACTGGACGCAGAGCCAATGGGAGCTGGTTTTACTGGAAGGAGAGAAAGGACAGTGTGGGAACCCAAGCTAGAGTCTATCTACACCAAGAACAAATGCCCTGACTTGCTCCTCCATCAACCATTGTGGTCCCAGCCTCATCCAGTCCAATTGCTCTCCCCACTGAGCGAGTGTGCACAAGTGTGCATGTGTTAGCACCTGAGAGTGTACCTGAAACATTACCAGGACTCAGAAGCAGCTTGGGGTCAGAGATCATGTGGGGAGGAATCAGAGGCATTCCAAGGTTCCCAGCCAAAGAGACAGGGGCCACGTGACCTGGCGATCACAGCTCAGCCTTTTTTTTTTTTTAGAACTGGCAAATTCTTGAAGGTTTAAGTACTGCATATGTGTACTCAATTGTGCTCATTTCCTGAGACTGCAGGAAGCAAGTTACCCTGAAATTCTGAAAATCAGGACATGAGGTTGCAGATATAGCTGGGGGTGTAGCTGGGGATGGATGTAGCTGGGGATGGAGCTGGGGATGGATGGAGCTGGGGGTGTAGCTGGGGATGGATGTAGCTGGAGATGGATGTAGCTAAGGGTGTAACTGGAGATGGATGTAGCTGGGGATGGATGTAGCTGGGGATGGATGTAGCTGGGGATGGGTGTAGCTGGGGATGGATGTAGCTGAGATGGATGGATGTAGCTGGGGATGGATGTAGCTGGGGATGGATGTAGCTGAGATGGATGGATGTAGCTGGGGATGGATGTAGCTGGGGATGGATGTAGCTGAGATGGATGGATGTAGCTGGGGATGGATGTAGCTGGGGATATAGCTGAGGGTGTAGCTCAGCTGGCAGAGTGCTTGCTTAGTACCAATGAGGCCCTGGGTGTGATCCCCAGCACCACACAAAAACCAGACATGATGGGGCTGGAGAGATGGCTCAGCGGTTAAGAGCACTGACTGCTCTTCCAGAGGNGATGGATGTAGCTGAGATGGATGGATGTAGCTGGGGATGGATGTAGCTGGGGATATAGCTGAGGGTGTAGCTCAGCTGGCAGAGTGCTTGCTTAGTACCAATGAGGCCCTGGGTGTGATCCCCAGCACCACACAAAAACCAGACATGATGGGGCTGGAGAGATGGCTCAGCGGTTAAGAGCACTGACTGCTCTTCCAGAGGACCGGGGTTCAATTCCCAGCATCCACATGGCAGCTAACGACTGTCTGTAACTCCAAGATCTCGCACCCTCACACATACATGCAGACAAAACACCAAATAAAATGAAAATATTTTTTAAAAATACCATCTGTTGCCCATCTGTAATCCAAGCACTTGGGAGATAAGGCATGAAGGTCCTAAGTTCAAGGTCATACTGGGCTACAGAATGAGTTTGAGGGGCAGCCTAGATCTCATGAGACTTTGTCTCCAAAAAAAAAAGGCAGGCATGGAGGTGGTGAGGGGCATGGCTCAGCAGGTAAAAGCCTGATAGCCAGAGTTTAATTCCAGGCCATGGTAGAAGCTCACTTGATAGAGTGCTTGCCTAAGATGCACTAAGCCCTCGGTTCAGTCCTCACCACCTCATAAACCAGGTGTGGTGGTGGCACATGCTCACATGCCCAGCACTAGGGAGGCAGAGTCAAGACCATCCGGAATTCAAGGCCAGCTTTAGTTCCACAATGAGTTCAGGGCTACCCAGGCTGTGAAAGACCCTGACTGGAAAGCAAACAATGGCTGGAGAGACGGATCAGCAGCTAAGTGTGCTTGAGTTCAGTTTCCGGCATCCATGTAGTACCTCACAACCCTCACAACTTGTAATTTCGGGGGCTTCGATACCCTCTTCTGGCCTCCACGGGCAACAGACACACATATGATGCACATGCATTTATGCAGGCAAATCACTCGTATACATGAAATAAAAATAAATATTAAAAAACAAACAAACAAAAGTAGGCCATGGTTGGCTTGAATGCAAACTGGAGATTTTGGAAAGGTAGTGATCACACAGCTGTCGGAAGCAGAGAGCAGTCCAGTGGGTTCTGCATATTCAATTTTAAGAACAATTTTTAAAATATTTTGATGTGGGTGGCATATTTATAGAGTAAGATAGCTTTTCTCCTCCCAATCATGATGGGCCAGATCTCCCTTTTAGGATATTTCTTTCCACAATCCACTAGAAAAGCCCACAAAGGGTGGATGAAAAGCACAGTATAGTGAAACCAAGTGCACATGTGTGACCTTGGTGCTGACATTTCTGATATGGAGGAACAAACCAACTGCACCTCAAGCGTGCTTGACCACAAAGGGGCTCTGACCACCAGGAGACACAGCTACCACATGTAGATGCATTTTCCTGGTAACCTCACACATAACTCCTTTATGAAGTTGCTCCAAGTCCAAAGCTGGATCCCATGGCTGTCAATCAGTTAAGAAACTTGAGGCTTTATTATGGAAGCTGAGCAAGGTTTTTTCAGGTTTTCAGGCGGTGTAAACAGGAACAGGTCTTGGGCTGTTAGGGCCCCATCCTCCCAGCTCCGCTACTCACAACTATCTGCTGCCTAATCCCATCGGGTTGGCTTGTGGTGGCAAGATGTCCCCGGAATGGGGGAGAGACAGGAAGCAGCACTGTGGCTGCCTCCGCAGCTGACACTCTGTGCTGGGGTTGTAGTCTTATTTTTTTCGAGATAGGGTACTGCAATATACCCCTGGCTGGCCTGAGACTCACTTCCTAGCCAGGCAGGCCTTGAACTCATGTCAATATTCCTGCCTCAGCCTGCTGAGTATTAGGATTACGATTCGTCTACCACCACATCTGTCTTCTCCAGGATGGTCTCAGAGATACGGGGGAGCAGGCTTAGTCAGTGGGGACCCGGGGACCCACCCACCCCCCACAACACACTTGTGTTTGCCGTTTCAGGTGAGAGCGGAGCCACGGGGGCAATTGCTGGCTGCCTGTTCGGGTTGCTGCATGGCCTGGCCAGTGTTCCACGGGGCTTGTACCAGGAACTGGCACACAAGGACAGACTAGAAGACTTGGGCACAGCCCTACACCGCCTGTCCACAGAAGAAAAGTAAAGTGTTTCTGCCATTTCCCCTCCCAGAGGGCAGCCCGTAGCTGTCCAGGCTCAGACTTAGAGCCTCCCCTAGGAAAGGGTACACATGTGTGCTGTGTCCACACAGGAACACATGCCTCCCGGACCATAATTCCACTGTAACTTTCCCCTCCAGTTCCAAACCCTGTTTGCTAGATAAAATACATTGTTTATCCTAAGAGAATGTTTTTCCCCACCCTCTCTGAAGCCTGGCACAGCGCTGCCAACGCCTTGGGTTTGCTGCACAAACCTCCAGACGCTTGGTGACAGACAAGCTGTCTCTGGACAATTGGTGTATTTTATTCTGCCCCAAACCTGGTGCTCCTTGTTCACCTCCCTGAATGACACCAACAGCCGTGGCCCTCCGTTTGAGAGCCTTCCTCGGTCTTTCCGCATCCCTGCTGTGTATTTCTCCCTGCTGCCCCCTGGCACGCTGTGAAATGGGCATCGCTCTTCAGCGGGCAGATATGTCTGTGCCTCCAAGTAGAGACCCTTGGTGGCTTCAGGATGTACCCAAAGCAGTCGTTCAGCCTGCTTGCCATGTTCTAGTCACTAGACGGGCAGGAGCTGACTTCCTGTGCCGCATGCTGCATCTTCCTTTTGGTGGGTTAGATTCACGTAGGAGGAAATCTCTGGCCACCGTGTCCTGTTCCATGGAAGCTCCCCTGGAGGGGTTAGCTGGGAGTATGGGGGAGGTGGTCACATGCTCCTGTTCCAACCATGGCTTGACATGGGTTTTCCTCAGTGAGTGACCAGTACAAAGCCAGCCACTGATGACCAGATGGCTGGTGCTGGGCCTGGGCAGCTGATCTGGGCCCTTCTCGTTGGTGCTGTGTTCTTCTCACATAAGGCCTTGTCTCTGAGGAGAGCCAAGGCTCTCTGCAGTGAGAAGCTGGTGAGGCCCCTGGAAGCTCTGCCTGGGGGAGAGCTAGGACGGAAAGCCCTTCGCCTGCTGGAATCTGCACAGGCCCTAGAATGCAGATTCTCCGCGGGTCTCACGTGCTTCTGTGGGATGGTGACGCCTCTCTTCTCCCTGGTGATAAAATGTCCAAGCAGACAGTAGGACAAGTGATTGCAGAGGCCGCTGGCACAGGCTCGGTGATGTGTTAAGACTTCTGAAGTCGCTCTGTCCCTGGTACCCTGTTTCTTCTTCCTCAGTCCCAGGGAACTATCCTGCAGCTGTGGCGAAACAGGCATGTCTTGGGCATCGCAGTTGTTTTCCCAGAGTACCTGGCTTCCATTCTGTAGGGAAGAGTAGAGTCATACAGTGCTCAAATCTTTGGTGTCCAGCACTGAGCAGGTTGTGTGTGTGTGCGCGCGTGCATCTCTGCGTATGTGTATGTGCATGTGTGTCCTTTGCTTCTGGGTAGCTGAACAATAACTGAACTAACACACTTACTGACCAGAAATAGAGCGACAGATAAGGGGGAAATCATGCATTATCTACTTCCACTCTGCTGCCTAAGCAGCCCAAAGCAATGGATGAGAATTAATGGAAATTCCCTCAGGAAAATAAACTCCGCTGGGACGAGATAAGATGGAGCTTTCCCTAGATAAGCACAACACTTTAGCATTTTGAAGAGCACCCTCCTGTCCCTGGTGGCCTTACCCTGAAGGTGCCTTCTCCTGTCTCTGTCCTTGGTGCGCAAGAAGTGGCCCAGATAAGCAGCGTATGTGCAGTAGTTTAGGATGGAGGCCTGCATGGGCTCCATCTTATTCACTACTGGTCCTCTGTAAGTAAGAATCAGAAATTTACAAAGTAATGATGAATTAGAAAGCCTGAACTAGAGTGAAATCCGCAGACTTGTTATAAAAGTCCCCCAGTTTCATATTCCCATGGCAGACAAATGCAGCCTGGATGGCAGTGGCTGGGTCCAGCATCCCCTGTTAGACACGTGATGCTAGCTGGCTTTGTTCTGAGCACAAGTGTGCTGTGCACACAGAGCCTCAGGATTCAGGTACTGTTGAATGGTGGCACTTATGAGACACGATGTCCCCAAACTTCTCCTGAGCTCACACACTGGGCAAGGCACAGTGCCCAGTTCATTTCTTATGCATCCTGCCAGAATTTTCCTCTGTATCTATCAGTGTTGCATATAGGGATGGCATGCGTGGACATGTGTGCTATGTACACATGATTCCTCTCATACAAAGGATCAGAGTAGCTGTGTATGTATACCCTTGCTCCTGGCATTTCCCACTAACATGGCTTATCAATCTATCTTCTTGTATCACTCTGCATGTATGCAGGAGAGTGTACATATGTACACATACTGGCTATTTTTCTAACTGGTCCTCCATGGGATAAGTGTGTCATAGTTCATTTACTCAGAGCTGAACCGAATCTTAGATTGTTGTGGCCTTTCTGTTCATTTTTTTTTGTTTCAAGAAAGGGTCATACATAGCCCTGGCTAGTCTAGAACACATACAGATATCTGTCTGCCTCCGCCTCCTGAAATTAAAGGAGCCGCCACCCCCAGTTATATTGTTCATATTTTCGTTTTGTTGTCTTGTTTCATTGAGATAGGATTTCACTGTGTACGTGGGGATGGCCTCAGACTTGGATCCTTCTGATTCACTCAGTCTTCCGCATCTCTTGTACAAACAAATTCATCCCCACAGGTAGTGCAAGAAGCCGTGTTTCATCCTAGGATGTCTACTTTACTTTCCTAGTTCTGAAATTGTGGCACAGGCAATGTTTCCTTGTCACCTCGTTTTGTCAGTGGCGTGGGGAACAAGCTCCTCTTACGGGCACTGTACCTTAGACTAAATGTCACGTGCCCATTTCAGCTGGTGTGGGGCCCACACACAAGGTCACACATCTGCACATTAGGTTTTGGAGGGATCAGTGTTTCTTATTCCTGGGTGACAAACTGGGGTGACTTACAGAAAAGTGTGGGTCATAGTTGTAACCTTCTGTGCCATTCTCTGCCTAAACCAGGGGCAAGCACCCTCTTTTAGTCTAGAGGCTTGGGCATGTGAGCTGAATCTGGGGCTGAGACTGAGAAGCAAATGTCCAGAATGATCCAGTGTGTTCTCAAGAACGTACGTGAACTTGTGCTGTAGTTCCCCAGCAGAGAGCCGTGTTCCCAGAAGAGGAATGTGCATCATAAGGACAAGGCTGGTCAGGAGACACAAGGTCTAGAATTCAGGCTAATTTAGGTTCATTTCCCTAAAATCTCTGGAGACAGAGAGACAGAGACAGAGAGACACAGAGAGAAAGAACACACAGTGGAGACGGAACCAAGGCCAGGGCTAGCTAAATGCTCTATCACTGAGCCATAACCCCAGCCCAAGGTCCTTCATTTATATTTGAAATCATTTTTCCAAGGTTTTTATATCTGAAAGCCAGATAAGAGGTGAGTATTATGGACGCCATTCCTTTCTAACACTTGGTGGGAGTAAGTCAGCTAGACAAGATGACAGCTCCTCAGAGATTGACAAAATTAGATTCTTATGTATGTGGCATTGGTAAACACTCATAATATCAGTCATTTGGAGGCAGAGGCAGGAGGATCACAAGTTTGAGAACAGCCATAGCTACACAGCTGGTACAAAACCAGACCTACAGGGCAAGACCCCGTCTTGGACAGAAAATAAAAACCAACAACAAACGAGACAACTGGCAAAGCTTATGTAACCCCAGGTTCAAATACCCCTTTACAACTCACAGGCGGAGTTCAGCCAAATGCCAGCTGAGCTGCAGCTCTGTTTTGGTGCCTGGCTTTCCTGGTCTCGTATTAATAACAGCTCCTACTGCTGAGCATGAACTTCCCTTAATCCAGGCTTTCCATGAGGTCGATAGCGTTGGTGCGCCTGTTTGCAGGCGAGAGATCCAGGCTCTAGAGACCAGAGGGTCTCCCTCGGGATGGAACAGTCAGAGGAGCTTAAATCCAGTGTGACAAGCCACACTTTTTGCTCTGCTCCCAGCCCCAGTGGCCTCTGTGCCTCCCATAGCCTCCCCTTCCTGGAGGGCAGGCCGAGAGCATGGCCTGGTGGGTCAGTGCCCCGGGCTTGAACGTGGGTGGAAAACCCTGAAAACGTCCAAACTGATGTTTAGTTCAAATGTCTGATTAAAATCTCCATCATTAAAATCCACCCCAATGGTTCTGTTAGGTTGGAAATGTCTTTTAGGTCATTGAGCTAGCATTACCTCTCTAATGTTAAAACTGATACCGGGCTAATTTATATGTCGCTGTTAAATAGAAATAAGTTGAGAGACCACTCCGAATGTTCTAAATAAAGAATTGTCATGGGCATAAAAGTGGGAGCTCACACCCTCAGGTGGCCACATCATAAATAAGAGACCAATGTTATCCGGAGCTCTGACTTTGTCCTGAATCTTACTTGTCTTAAGTGTTTTGGCGATCGTCTTAAGTCAGTGTCTTAAGGCCAGAGCAGGTGGTCCCCAAATCATAGCCTCTTACACGACCCTTTGGGCCACATGTCTGTGATCTACTCGCCCTCCCATGATTCCTGTGGGGGGTCACTCAGGACCACTTCCCCTCTTCCTTGGGCTCGTGACTAGCAGTCCTGGTAATGCCAACTTGGAGAACATCTACCTCCACAGCGCTCACCCCAAATCCCGAGGAAGCTCTGAAACTCTCTCATGGCCCGTGGTGTAATCAGTGTACTTGACTTCCTCTTCCAGCACGACTTTGTGCTTTTGTTTCCCATGCCCTATGTTGACTGTTTTCAAATCAATCTTTCCTCCCTCCATGCCACCTTTCTTTTCTCCCTCTTTTTGAGATAAGTTCTCAACCCCAAACTGCCCTTAATTGCAATCTTCCAGCCCCCACCTCTTGAGGAGCGGGATGGCAGATGTGCACTGTCAGGCCTGGCTTCAGATGATTTCAAATGTGTTTTTAAAGCCAGGTGTGGTGGATCACACCTATAATTTCAGTTCTTGGGAGGCTAATCCAGGATGATCGCCACAAATTTGAGTCCAGTCTGCATAGTAAGTTCTAGGCTAGCTAGCTTTGGCTACAAAGTGAGACCTATCGAGAGAGAGAGAGAGAGAGAGAGAGAGAGAGAGAGAGAGAGAGAGAGA
>LOJH01002051.1:24945-43739 GCA_001685095.1 Ellobius talpinus
GAGAGAGAGAGAGAGAGAGAGAGAGAGAGAGAGAGAGAGAGAGAGGAGAAGGGAAGGGAAGGGAAGGGAAAGAAGGGGAGGGGAGAAGAGGGGAAGGGAGGAGAGGAGAGGAGAGGAGAGGAAAGGAAAAAGAAAAAAACAGTCAAAACAGTAGACAACTCCTGTATTCTTTCCATCCAGTTTTCCAGTTTTACAACTGCCTATATTGGGCCACATTTGGCATGCTATTTTCTGTCTCTCTTAATGCATGCATATTAACACAGAGAGAGAGAGAGAGAGACAGACAGAGACACAGCAACACAGCTACAGAAACACACATATGCAGAGATACACAGAGACAGATACACAGAGACAGAAACACAGCTACAAAGACACACACATTTTTTTTCTGAATCTCTTAACAACAAACCACAGAACTGGCTCCATGGCTCATCCTGGAACAGTGGCATGGAGCATCTCACAGACACTCTCCCTGAATCCCTCGCTGGGTCTTCTGGGTTGTTTGGAAAGTACTCTTTCTCTTAGGGATTTGGTTTTCATCATTCATAAGCCTAACATTAGACCTGCTGGTAACATATTTAGAATCTCCACTTTAAAAGGCCCCATTATTAATAAAAACCAGTCTTAGTGGACTGAGCATAGCTCACTAGCAGAGTGCATACCTAGGAAACATGAGGACCTGGGTGGGTTCCACCCCAAGAAAACCTGAAAATCAGAGTGCAATCTTACTTATAAAAAGTAAAAATGAACCTAGATTGTGCCTCTCCTCTAAGTCTTACTTGGCAATGGCATACATGGAGCCCTTGGTTACTGGCTCGGGAACCGGGTCCTCGAGACAGATGGTTTTTGGTGTGTGGAAGTTGATCAGGACTGCAGAGCATTGAAAGTCCCTATGTCGGTGCCCTGCTTGATGACCAGACACTGCTCAGGCCTGTCAACAACTGGGTGGCTGGATGCCACCACCACAAATGGGCTCCTGACCAAATTATGAGGGTGGCCTCAGAGGGTCTCTATTCTCATGGTCACCTTGCCCTTCCAGAGTGGCCATGAGGACCTAGTGGAGGCTGATGGAACAGCTGGGAGTCTGTCTATGAGCCAAAAGAGGATGAGGGGTGACAGGCAAAGGCCATTGTCCCCCAAGCATGGAGACCTTCTCCTGGGCTATCTCTGGCTTTTGAGGAAAGGCTTCCAGAAAGGATGGCCATAAAAAATAAAACATGGTGGTCCCTCAGCAGAGTTAACAATTATCCACCACGAGCTAGGCAGGATGAGTAGGGAAAAGCTGTGGCTCTCAGGCCTCAGTTTTGGGGAAAGGAATATGGGAATAATTATATTGTTCTGGTTTGCCTTTCTGTTAATGTCATAAACATCATAACCAAAAATAAATTATAGAGGAGAGGTTTATTTCTGCTTATACCTATAGGCCTGTCACAACCTATTATTGAGGGAAGTCAGGACAGGAACTCGAGGCAGGAACCTGGAGTCAGGAGCCATGGAAGAATGTGGCAATGTGGCTTACTGACTTGCTCACTGGGTCATGCTCCGCTAACTTCCTATACAACCCAAGACCACCTGGCCAAGGGTGCCACCTTCTGCCATGGACTTATCCTGCATGCCCAGAGTCCAGTCTGATTGAGACAACCCCACAGTTGAGACTCCCTCAGATAGCAGTGGGCTGTATCAAGGCAATAGCAGAAGCTAACTAGGAGAAAGATAAAACAGTCCATAAAAGATATGTCCTGATGGAGACAAGTCCCTTGTTGGGCACACAGCATCCTGATATGGATGTTTCATGCTGAGCAACAAGAAGAGACAGGATATGGACAAATAGACAGGTTGGCACAGTGATGGCAAGGTCGTTTCGGTCACTGCAGAGGAAGTGAACGCAAAGCCACCTGTGGGCAGATGGAGACACAGCTTGTTCTGAGGGGAGTAAGAAATGGTAGCAACCACAGCATACTTTATAAATGACAGTTGGCCATGGCCCCTGTGTGTCCTGCAGTAGCAGTGTGGTTCAGAATGTGGCATCCTCACTGGCTAAGAAATGGGTCCCTCTGGTGGATACCTGGCAGCTATGCTGAGCCCCGGAGTTTGAGACCCCACTTCTCCTGCAAGGCAACTGAGACAGAGGAGCACTCTCTGCCAGAGAATGCTCAGAGCAAAGGCCAGTGACCCTGGTGTAGCCCCTGACCGTGGGGCAGCCCAGTGAGGCTCTACTGGTCATAGCTGATGAGGAACTGGACTGACCCAAGTCTGTGTGTGCTCATGTACGGGTCGGCAGGGCTTGAGGTCTGCTGTCCTCTATCTTCATTAAAGTCGTGCTGGTAGCGTCCCTTAGGACTGAGCAGCCTGGGTGTGTCCTGAGATGATTGTCCAGTCTCCTTTCCAAATGACCTTGCCTGCCTGCTACTGATGCCTAAATTAGGAAGGTTTATGGGTCCCCTGTTTGTGTTGGCCATGGAGGGGAAGATTCTGTTCCATCCTGGGCCAGCCTCTATAGCTCATCCAAGTACCCCAGGGATGTGGAAAATGGGCTTAATCTTGTCTACACACTGCCGCTGAGCAGAGTGTCTCACACGGGCAGCATAAGGCTGCCACAAGCTATCCTGGGGCTTCAGTATGAGTATGAGGATTCTGGAATGTTCTGGCATAGATTAAGCCAGAGGTACCAGCAGCTCAGAACTAGGGTGGGTGGGAGGACACCACAAGAGATAGCGTGGACCTCAGGAGACAGCACAGAGAAATCTCCCGAGGATTGTGGTGTAGGGCTCGGGTCTCTGAAGTGAAATGTGGAGGGGTAGGAGGGGCTTGCCCAGAGGCTACTTGCAGTGGCCCCACAGAGCCAGGTGAGCCAGGTATCTACAGGGGCCTCACCACTCCATCCACAGGCCTCTGCCAAGGCTGACCCTCATGCTGGGAGCTTTGTGGGCGCTAGAGTGAGGTGGAAGAGAAAACAAACTTCCTCCACATGAAGCTTTTGTTGCAGTAGGGGCTTGTGGGTAGAACTAGAATGGCTCTTAGAATCGCTCCAGGAACTCAGTGGTCCCACGGTGACGGGTTATCCTGAGAAAGTGCTAGGGAGTAGCTGTGGGCTGCTTGCAATCGCCCTGAGGGCCTGGCACAAGCTGTTTCAAGGACAGAATACCTCAGGCAGATGAACTAAAAGCAAAGATCTCAAGGTGAGAAGGGGCCAGAATTTTATTTCTCGAGGCTTTCTTCTTCACCTTGTACCTGCCAAAAGTTGGGAGAACATGAAAGCCGGGGTCCAGAAGAGGACAGAAGCTCACTCATGCCACAGTCATGGCCTGAGGGATGCTAAGCAGAGAGAGATTTGCACAAAAGAAGAAATTTTGGTTAATAATGATTGTTAAACACAATTTTGACTGATTGGAGTGAGCTGTGAAAGCCCCCTTTATTCCTCACTTACAATGCAGGCACCCTCTCCTGCTGTAGGTCCACGGCATTACAGGGCCACAGTGTGAGGGCCACAGAGTGAGGGCCACGGTGTAACAGGGCCACAGTGTGACAGGGCCACAGTATGAGGGCCAGGTGTGAGAGGGCCACAGTTTGGCCCACCAGAAAAGAACTTAAGTACCTACTCTAATCTGCTAATCCTGGCCCATAACCCTTAGGAAAGTATATGCCCGAATGAAAATACCTGAGATTATCATGGGAGCTTTGAGGAACTTGGTGAGACTCCATCCGGAGCTGCTAACTAAATCCCCTTTTCGTGTCTGCTGAAGAAGTCAGGCCAAAGGCCGCAAGTGGCCTCAAGTGTTGGTCCCTGGTGATGGGCAGGCGATGAGCTGTTGGACAGCACCATGGCCATGTGCTGGCTGCTGATTGTGAGCTGGCATGGGATATGCATGGCTTTGACCCAGACAGCCAAACTGCGTTTAGACACACTAACTCTCTTGATCTAAGGAGACTTGGTAAGCTTCCCCAAAAGTGTCTTGCTTACACACTACCCAGAGCAGAAGGCAGTGTGGAACCCTGGCATGGGGCATGTGGAGAGGCTACGTTGTCCCTTCTGTGATGGGAGAAGCTGGACAGTTAATGCCAGCTGGGTTTCTCATTTCTCCCTTTAGACCATGGTCTCAGGAGCCCTCAGAGGAACTTGGGAATGATACTCAATGCCCTGCTTGGTTGGGCTGCTTTAGTCAGTCAGTCAGAATATCTTCGCTACATGCCATCAGCATGGTTATTTCAGTCATTGCAATGACTCACCTGAGAAGTCATTAAGACAGTTGAAATAGCCTAGCTGGCCTCACAAACTGTGTGACCACAAAGCTCCAAGCAGGTACACAGGCCCTTTGAGCTTCTTCACAGCACCTGAGCCAGGTGAGTCCATCCGCATCCCAGGCCTGGGGAGCAAGACCCTCATGTCTCCACAGGCTCCGTGGCTCCTGGGAACTCTTGTGGCCTGGTTGGGAGCTGGTAGTGATAATTGCTAAGCTCCTCCTGGAGACTGTAGAGTGAAGTGTGTACAGGCCAGTCCAGACCCTGCTGGAGGGTATGGAATTTATCATTGCCCATGTGTGAATTCAGCCTGTGCTGGGTTCCAAGCCCCACTTGAGATCCCGTGTGCTGGGACTCATAGTGGAACAGTGGGTACATCCTGAAACCAGACCCACAGAGGATGGTGGCCCAAGAAGGACAACATAGGAAAGGTGTGACTGTATCCAGTCTAGGGTGAGGTGGATGGGAGATGGTGTTGTCTTTGGGACAGCACAAAGAGTAGCCAAGGCGAGCAGAGGCTACTGGGTGTGGCTGGCAGTGGAGGATTCTGGTCATGTGGCCTATGGCCATCAAGTGCATGGACACTGTTGGCTGTCAGGTTCATCTGTGTGCATGTGAGGCAGGCAAGCCTGAAAGAGGGGTGGGGAACGTTTTCTGGAGCCAGTGACAGTCTGACACGTCTTAGAGCTGTAGGACCCTGTGGCTGTAGGGAGTATGGGCCAGGAAAGCTCCTGTGTGCCCAAGGGGCGCAGTTAATAGGAGGAGGAATTTGGGGTGTAAGGGCTTAGTTCATAGGCATGCAATGTGCCTGTGTGACCCAAGATATCCAGACAGAAGCTTGTATCTAGGCAGCCGCCAAAGCCAGCCCTGAGATGTAGAAGTTCATGACCTGATGGTCAGTTCCAAAATGCCCCAGGAAAGGAAAAAACGCTACCCACAACCAAAACTAACCCACTTCCAAGACAGCACCATCTTACCTCAGAGGCAGGAGATCTAGGACCCCCCTCACATCCATGCAGGTGTGCACAGATTCCCTCAAGCCCAGCAGCGGCACATAGCCAGCCCCACCCCCGCCCCGTTCCCTCTACAGCTGTGAAGACACACAGATGGCTTTGCAGGGAGCACAGACCCCCCCGAGAATCTCTCTGCCAATGCTGTCTGAGGAGGGTGAGCCCCCTCTGGTGAAAGGAGGTCTCTCTCCATCCAGGGCAGCTTCCACAGGTGACCAGATGAGTCTGGAGAGACACGTCCACAGGCCATCTGGATGGGAGACAGGCCAGGCAAGCAGGACCGTGACACCCAGTTGTCACAGGGGCAAGCCTGAGCTCTGAGTCTGCTGTCTTCTCAACTCCAAAACAGACCAACAGCGTGTCTTTCCACTGGGGCCCAAGGGAGTGTTGGGGCTGCCACAGGATTGGTTTACTCTTGCAAGGACACAGAGAAGCTGCTTCCTGGTAGGCAGGATTGGCCTCCACGTCCTGATTACTCAGAACAATGGCGTTCTTGGTAGTGTACGGCACAGCTGCTGCTTAGGCTAGTTATTTTTACCCTGTGGTCACTGCCATGGGCCGTGCTTACTCACACCCCCGAGGCTTTGGGAGTGTCACCACGCAGCTCTTGCTTAATGCCCCTATTTCTATGTCAGCTCTCCCAGTGCACGCTGGTCTCAGGCATGGAGAGCACCTCCTTGTCCCTGGTAATTGCTCAGGACCAGATCAGCCAGAAGACCCAACAGGACCTGACTCCTGAGAACCAGCCCCAGGGTCCTCCAGGGGCTCTGATGCTGTCTTAGCTGTGATAAAACACCATGACCAGAACAGCTTGGGGTTGGGGTGGGGGAAGGGGGTTCATTCTGCTTAGGCTTCCACAGCAGTGCTCGTTGTCTAAGGAAGTCAGGGCAGGAACCTGGAGACAGGAGCTGGTGTAGAGGCCGTGGTGGTATGCTCCTAATGGTGCTCTTACTGGCGCTGTTCCCCATTTCTTGCTCAGCCTGTTTATTTTAATAGAACCCAGGACCACCAGCCCAGGGGCAGCACCACTCACAATGGGCTGGGCTCTCCCCCATCAATCACTAAAATGCCCTGTAGATTTGCCTGCCTACAGCCTATGTTATTCAATCGAGACCCCTTCCTATCTGGTGTGTCAAGGCGACATAAATCTAACCAGGATCAGAGGAATCTTTCAGCTGGGCAGTGGTGGCGTACACCTTGAATCCCAGCACTCAGGAGGCAGAGGCAGGCAGGTCTCTCTGAGTTCGAGGCCAGCCTGATCTATGAAGTGAATTCCAGGACAGCCAGAACTGTTACACAGAGAAATCCTGTCTAGAAAATCCAAAAAGAAAAAGAGTAATCTTTCAAAAATAACAACAAAATATGTGACCATAGTGTTTTTTTTATTTTTTGTTTGTTTTCCTACAGCTCCAAGAACAGCAAGATTTTCCGAGAGAAGATGGCCATGGACTCACAGACCCTGAAGAAGAAGGTCAGCAGGACGTGTGACGAGGCAGCCCGCACCCTCCTCAACAGCCTCCTGCTTTATGTCTTGGACCGAGAAGATGGACCCCAGAAGGCAGAAGACAAAGCAACCAGGGCCAACCGCCCGTCCCAACTCCAGGACATGGGCCAGAGACCCACACGGTTCCAGCTTCTACAGGCTAAGTTCATGGGCACTGGCCGGGAACCCCACCTCAAGAAGACCCGGGAAGTGGGCCGACTGATCTCCAAGGACAAGCAAGGACCTGGTAAAAGTTTTGTAAACG
The DNA here is from genome assembly GCA_001685095.1 of Ellobius talpinus. Classification (NCBI taxonomy): domain Eukaryota; kingdom Metazoa; phylum Chordata; class Mammalia; order Rodentia; family Cricetidae; genus Ellobius; species Ellobius talpinus. The sequence continues at coordinate 31,943 of LOJH01002051.1, forward strand.
CCACTATCAACAAGCTCCTAGAAAAGACCAAGGAAGGAGCCAACAGTGCCAGCCAGAGGACCCCAAGCAGTGAGAAGCCACGGTGGAGCCCCTTGAGTGGGAAGAACACTGTGAAAAACATCCTGAAGAAGTTCTTGGCTGCAGAGGAGAAGGAAGCTAAGGAGAAAGAGGAATGCCAGAAGCCCCCTGCCCAGCGGCCTGGAGCTGCCAGGGGCCTCCTGCCACGGATTGTGGGCCGGAGCTCCATCCTCTCCAAGCTGAGAGAAAGATTTGAGCAGAGCGGCTGCCTGCACTCGGAGGCTGGTGTGCTGCTCCTGCACAGGGAAGGACGTAAGAGCAAGAGCCTACAGAAAAAGAAAGAGCACAGGCCACAAGTGCGGGCCCTCCACATAGCCACCATGGCTACCAGCTGTACCAGAACTCCCCCTGCCCGGTTTCTGGCCTGCACAGCTGAGCCCCTGCCAGCCCTCAGCATTGCCACCATTGTCTGCGGCCCCCAGAGTTGGTTGTCCCATTGTGCAAAACTTAGTCACGCGGAGTCCAGACATTGGCCCACTGGAGAAAACGTCGTGTCCTCTGACGCAGAAAACCTGGAACCCAGAGGAAAAAAATCACCAGGACTCATGAATGAGGAGCACCAGGAACAATTCAAATCCTCAGTTTCCCAGGCAGAGACTTGTGTGGATAGTCACATGGGTGTGAACACGGGTTTCTCTGGCATGCCTACAAAAGGCCAGGCCCTGCCTGGCTATATACCAGCATTGTCCCCGCTTGGGATGGACAGCTCCAGAGATACTGCCGTAGTCGAGAAGGACAGAAGAGCAGAGCCCAGCACACAAGAGGTGGCAACTGGCACCCAGGGAGTAGAGGATGACATAAGAGAGACCCCTGAAATCACCATGACTGTGTACAGCTCTGAGGATGAAGAAGAAAAGACACCTTCAGGCTCAGAAAGAGAGCCCTTCTTTGCCATCCAGAGGCACCTGCCGGAACAAGAGGCAGTGTCACAGGTCCCCTTCCTAGCCCCTTTAGTGGCTCAGGCTGAGCGGCGGGCACAGCCCTCCATCAAGCCTCCACAGATAACAGTACAGCTTCCCGTTGTTCATGAAATGCCAGCTTCCCCTGGGCCCCTGCAATGTGCGACAAGTCATGAAGGCAATCGTTCTCTGGTTCTGAGAGGAGAGGAGAGGACTGAAAATAAAGAAGCAGCATTTTCTACTGCGAATGAGGACAGGAGGGGTTTCCAGGCCCCAACAATACTGAGCCATCCCTGTGGGAGGCCAGGGAGTCCCCAGCCTGTGGCGGAAGGTGGACGCCAGGAAGATGTAAGAGATGACACCCATGTGGATGGTGATGCCTCACAGATATTCCTAATTCCAGTTCCTTCGAAACCTTTTGCTGGTGGAATAGAGAAAAACCACACCCTTGAGGAGTCACGGGACCTCGGGGAGTGCAATGGCACTTCAGAAGAGAACATCTCTGACCTCAACTGGGGAAGGCATCTATGTCCAGAGTCAAAGGAAGCCCCTACCATTAGCCATGGCACCTCAAGTCATCCCACTGTTGGGAGACAATATGCAGGAGTGGGCACCAGCTCAGCCACTGGCCTCCAGCAGGGGGTGTCCTCCACAGGGCAGGTGTCACCCCAGGGCTGTGCAAAGCCTGAGAGTTCTATAGCACCAGGCAAGAACAACCAGCTTGGGCAGGAAGAGTGCAGAGGGCCCACCAATGATTCGGCTTCATCCCCAAGCATCACTCAGGAAAACGTCAGCAGTGATTTGGGCCATAACAACCAGTCCACATCACATAAACAGCCTATTACGAGTATCAAAGCCTCTGGGGAGGTGACAGCTATAGGGACTGTCACTGGTCTTACAGTACCACAGCCAAGTGGTACCCAGAACCCTGAATACAAGATCATAGCATGGTCAGCTGGTGCTCAGGACACTGAACACAAGACAATACCACATACGGGAGACTCCAAGGATGCTGAACACAAGACAATACCACATACGGGAGACTCCAAGGATGCTGAACACAAGACAATACCACATACGGGTGACTCCAAGGATGCTGAACACAAGACAATACCACATACCGGTGACTCCGAGGATACTGAACACAAGAAACTGCCGCAGACAAGTGGTGCCCAAGATATTAAACACAAGCCACCGTCATTGGCAAGTGGAGCCCAGAACAAGGCACACAAGCTGAAACTACAGTCACGTATTTGCCAGGATGCTGAGCCCAACACAGCACCACATCCAGGTACTTCCCAGGAGCCTAAGCACAATACAGCACCGAGGCCTAGTGGTACCCAGAATGTTGAACACAAGACAACACTACATCAAGATAGTACCCAAGGCACTAAACAGGTGACACTATGGCCAGGTGGTACCCAGGATGTTGAACAAAAGATAACACCACAGCAATATAGTGCCCAGGACCCTGAAGACAAGGCAGTGTCACTGACGGGTGATACCCAAGATGCTAAACACGAAACAACCATATGGACAGGTGATGCCCAAAACCCTAGTCAGAAGGTAACATCACAGTCAGGTGGTACCCAGGATACTAAATACAAGATAATGCCACAAGCAGATGGTACCCAAGACACTGAGCCCAAGATGACAGCAAGGGTTGGTGATGGCCAGGATGGTGCACAAAGGCCTGAAAACAAGACAACGCTATGGTCTGGTGGTGTCAAGGACTACGAAGACAAGAAAACACAAAAATCCAGCAGCCATCCTTTGGTGTCAAGCAGCTCCTCAAAGGATGAGAGTAGAGCCACTGAAGGAAGCATCTCCAAAGACATGGTGCAGAGCCACCGCCTAATGTCGGCAGCCCCAGCTGTTCAGCCTGCGGAAGCTGCAGTTTCTTGCCCGGTGCCGATTGAGTCTCCGCCAAGTGTTTCAAGTGAGCCAGCACTGAGGAGAAGTAGTTCAGGTACAGAGAACAAAATTACAGCCATGGAGAGCATAACATCCCCAAGACCACAGAAGAACCCCACAGAGTCTCTGGGCCACTCACAACTGCCCACTGTGGGCCAACAGGCTCTAGACAGGAAGTCCCCTGAGAGAGAACGCTTGTGTGGAGAAGCACACTCCCTTATGCACCCTCTAAGGCCAGCTTCAAAGGGGGAGACCAGGCAGGTGGAGCCAGCCTATGGTCCAGAGCCCCTTGTCCTCACCCAGAAGGCAGAGTACAGGTCTGGCCCCCAGGCAAAAGGCTTGGGGAGTGAAGCCAAAGAGAGTTTCCCAACCCAGAAGAACATGGGTAGGCCACAGAGTCACCTTGAATCAGAGGTAGCTGGTACAGGGCATGCAAGATTACACCAAACTGGACAGCCAGATGTGCTGTGTGTGGCAGAGCCTCATGAAGAAGCATGGGCTTCTCAGGACCTAGCAGGGAACGGAAAGATGCCAGTGGAAGAGACTCCCAGCGGGCACAGGAACAGGGGTCAGGAGCATCCCCTGGGACCACTGGGGAGGCAGGAAAGGAGCCCACCTCAAGGAGACAACCTTCAGGCTGACGAAGCCACCCCAGGGAACTCGAGGAAGCCTTGTGATGTGCCTATGCAGAAACGAACCCAGAGTCAGGGACAGGCCAGCCAGCCAGTACCTCAGGCCTGGGGACAACCCGAGAGCACACCTGGAGAAGTAGCCACTGCTGGCTCAGGTGGGGAGCCTCCAAGTGTGGGCCCCATCTTCGGCAGTCAGCAAAGCCTAGGTGCCCTGCCCCTGCCCCAAGAAGGCCAGTCCCTGGCTGGTAGCAGGACCACAGTCTGCTCCCTCGACACAGCAAATAACTCTCCCTGGCTCGCATCTAACGCTGGGAGCCAACCGCTCTTCCAAACCCTTGCCCAGTCTGGCTCCCCAAATGCCCCTAGGGCAGAAAAGGACCTATCAGACCACAGGCATCACAGGTCAGCGCACTTTGCAAAATACCATGCCCAAAGCTTCAGGGACCAGAAAGCCTTTGAGCTGTCCTTTAGGCCCACAGTCCTCAGGTCCAGTGATACCTTTGAGACCCCTAAGTGAGGACTCACATGGAGCCAACACGCTTGTCTCCAAATGAGCATGACTTTGAGCATTCCCTGCAGAGAGAATGCAGACATTAGCTTCCCTCATTTTCTCTCACTTTACATCAACTATTTCTGGAGATGCACATAGCTGGTGCTTGCCTGTGTTCAAAGCAGCTGTGAGGCTTCTTAAAATGAGGAAGACATCAGCTATTCCAAGGCTGCTGGCTGTGGCCCGTTGCTCTCACAGGCCCTTGTGGTGTTTGACCAGCACCGTGACTTGGAGAACACAGCACACTCACTCCTGTCTTGGCAGAGGAGAGATCAGAGCCGTGGGCTACTCTCTGGTCCTCTGCTCCCCAGAGCTTCCCAACTATGACCCTGCCTACCACCAAAATTCAGTGCCTGTGACCTATAACGCATGACCTATGACCTGAACCTCACATATGTGGCAAGTGCAATGCTTGCCAAGACATGTCCCACTTTAAGCTGGTGCCAGAGGCCCGCTGATTACAGCAGGCAGACTTGGGGTCACAGACTGGCTTATCCCTTCAGCAGACATCAGGAGAGGCGACCACAAGGAGTCACCAGAGGCTTTCCCATTGTTGATCTGAGACACACAGTTTCAAGCACGCTTTTGTTTAGAACTGGACGGTGATAAAAACACTGTCACTTCTACTGTCACTGTGACTGCCTAGCATCCCTAGTGGGATTCACGAAGAAACTCTCCCATCCTGCCGTTGGCCAAGCTGCACGGGATTCCTGTTTTCAGCTGCTGACGGCCTTTCTGTTTGGAATGTTTGCTATCCTGAGGTATATGAGGACATGGACAGTCAGTCGTTACCACTGCTCAGCATCGTTTTCATTAATAACTTACAGTTTCCAGACTGCCCCTTGAGTGTGTCCATGTCACACATATGAGCAGTGTGTGCACCTCTTCAAGCTCTGGTCGCCATGCTCCCTGACTTGTGGGGATGCCCTACGCGCACCACAGAACTGCAGAAAATCCGTGGTGGTGATCAACATACCAGGATGCTCTCCTTTGAGTGATGATTTCCTCAGCTTCTGTCCTTTGGAGACTTACTGTTTGCTTTCCGCACAACTGAGAAATTCCCTAGAAGGCTCTCCCTGCTCTGGAGAGGGTTCTCTATCCTCTGGAACTTCCGCTGTTTTCTAACGCAAATATCCACAACAAGAAAGTCCTGTCCTATCCCCAAGGAGGCTGAGTGTGGGTGTCCCCAACCCAGCTCAGGGACACCTAAGTGGACAAATGGGCCATTGCATAGGAACCTGAGCCCCAATCAGGCAGAAAGTACCAGGTTTTTGTGTAGTGAGCTCAATGCTCCCTTTGTAGGGGCAGGGATCCTCCTCACCCCTTTCATGGGCCTTTGCTGAAGTTACAGGGGTACGTTTATTTCTTGAACACAGAGCAGTGCCCCTCTGTGTTCCACCCTGGGGTTATCCCCCATATCCTGGAGTCCTGAGCCTTGACTTGGTTTTTCAAGCTCAGCCAATATTGGGGGTGCATGGAGCTACAGGGTGCAATGATTCCTTACCCAGAGTCTCTGTGAGGCTAGCTCCTAAGGGCTGTGAGACACGAGGGTAGGTGTGGTCCCAGTGGAGGCCACAGAGCTCCTGGGAGCCTTTTTCGAGTCATCAACAAGATCTGCACCCACCAGGGATGGCCATGGAGGTGGGAAATGGGCATAAGCCTTGAAGTGCCCAGGTTTGGCTATCTCCTACCAGACAGGTGCAAAATCAATTTACTTGTTTTCTTTCTTTATGTGCTTTGTTCCACAAAGGACATGAGATGATATTTGATAAAAAGCAAGAGAGACAGAGGAGATAAACATTGCATGCTCAATGGGCATCCCTTTAAAAAGCATCAGTAACAGGACTTTGCTGAAGGTTTTTGTTCATTGGTTTGGTTTTAAGATGGAGTACTTTTACAAAAACGGGCAAGCATTTTCCCTCCTTCTATCTTTAAACAGGCCTGGAAGTTGTGATGAGGGAGCAAGAAAGTTCATACAGCAGGACCCTTGCAGGTAGCACAGGATGGTCAGCCAGTCCCCAATGGTCACATGGCCTCTGTGAAGTCGCATGTGCCTTTAGGCCGAGGATGGCACAGCTCTGCCCAGTGTTCAGGAAGGCTGTGAGCAATTTGACACAGTTGAAATTAGGGCAAGTCCCCACTGCCAAGTCTAAGCCCAGTCGGCAGACAGTTCATTGCAGTGTCTGCCAGGCAGACTGTTGTCCTAGGCGGGAGGGACCCGCGGCACTCCTGGGCTGAAACAACCGAGGCCTAAGATGGTATGCGTAAAATCCAGATTTTAAAAACCACTTATTTAAGCTCCTAAGTCATCAGGTCATTTAAGGTACAGAAGCCACTCACCTGCTCATGCCCTGCTGCAGGCTCTCAAGGCTTTCACAGACCTGAAGCCCAGGGAGGACAGCTGGTAAGTAAGTGAGCCCAGCAGATACATGCTACATGGCCCACCAGCAGACACTGCACTGGGTAAGACACTCCCTGGGGACCGTCACTGTCAGAATTGGGCAGAGTCAGCACCACCAATTCTTCTAATCAAAGATGCCATTTTAGCTATGTATCAACCCATGACTACCTACTAAGTTTTGTTTCTACCCTTCTTTGTATATAAAGACTCTGAAATAGATTAATCAGAAAAAAATATTTTTGTTATATTGTTTCCTTTGAATCTGTACTAACATTGTATAGCTGGAATTTTGTAAAAGGAAATAAATTATATTTCCTATTATAATCTATATATCTCATTTATATCTGTACTTTTTTTGACAGGTCGGGCTCAAACTCACAGAGATCTGACTGCCTCTGCCTCCCGAGTGCTGGGATTAAAGGCGTGCACCACCACCAGGTGAGAAAATGAAAGTTTTAAACTCTGTAGAAAGGGACGCCCGCATAGAGAAAAGTTAAAAAAAAAGAAAAAAGAAAGAAAGAAAAAGAAAAAAGAAATGGATTTGGCACAAGATTGATATTTTTAAGTCCCTGATCATGAGAAATTCCTGCCCTTTTTCCCATAGGCTGGCACTCCAGGGAGGCACAGTCTTCAGACTACTCTAGCATAACCCTCCTCCCAAAGTGCTTCCCTTCTGGTTCAGGACACAACACCTTATCTAATGAATGTCCTGGGAGTTTAATATCTCTGATGGTGAGCTCAGTGGCCTAGGAGACTGGCTGCAACCTTCTAATTCCCAGAGTTCTGAGACAAGCAGGTACCAACTGCCAGCAGGAGAGAGAAGGGCCTCGAGCCTCCTGCCCATCTACGAAGGTCTGATGAGCTCTATGCATACTGACTCCTGAAAGTGGACCACAGCAATGCAATTCTTACTTACCGTTGGGCATGCTGCACAGGCGCATTGCGTAGGAAGTAGCCATGAAGGGAGGAGAAAACGCAGCAGGGCAAAGCCTGGGCTGTGCATGTCATGAGCAACTCCATGGTATATCGGCACCAGGTCGGCAGGAATGGAGGCTCTGTCCAGACATGTCACATGTGGGAAGAGAAGCCCTCATCATGTTCTGGGGAAGAAGAGCAACTCAATCCCAGGATCTTCCCCGGACCTGTTTAGAGACCTCACTGACTGAGGCTCTTTGCTCTCTCTCCTGGCAAGGAAATTGTGGGCAGGTCTTGCAACACCCTAAAAAGTCATGGTCCCTCAGCCCTTGGCGGCAGCTAGCATTGCAGCTCCTGGGCCTGTGTGATCAGGATCCTGTTGTTGTTGCTGCCGCCGCCACTGCTGTTATTGGTGTCTTAGCTCCACCCCTTACGGAGTTGTCTGAATAAATGCCACTGTTCCAGGCCTGTTGGCTACCATTCCTGCTGTCGTTTTTTCTTTCCTGCTCTTAGCTCAAGCAACGCTATTAAAAGCAGACAAGACCACTTGACAAAAGCATTTTATTAAGCCTAAATTTGCATCTCCAGGGAAGGCCCTTAGGAAGTTATCTCCCAACCTGCTCATCTAGTGAGCCAAGGAAAGGGAGTTTGTACTAATCGTGGCAAACTTCTGATGGAAAGAGCAGTATTTGTGCCCACTGTGGCATAGTCTCTCATGCAAATGAGAACCTACAGCCATCCTGCCCTGCAAACAAAAGAGTATTTGCTCCAGTCATAGGCCTTCTGCTGGGCCACCAGAGGAAGCGCTCCTTCTCTGGTGGAGGTAGAGAGGCTGTAGGATTCCCTCAAGTTCGATGAGGCTCAGAGAGGTATAAAGTCAGTCACAGATGGAATGGTTGTAGCTGTATCTTCAGGACTTCAGCCAAGAGCATCTGCGATCATCATATGGCTTCCCCAAGCCTCCTTTGGAGTGCTCCAAGCAGCCGGTACCGCATAAGGGAAGCTCAGCTGGCTGTACAACTGACACTGCCTCCCTCAGTATAGCCAGGGTACTGAGAAAAGTCCACCAGCTGCCAACTGGGGGTCAGGACCTCTCTTCTCAACATCTTACAATGAAGTGTAATGGGTACTTACAATGAAAATGTATTACAGTTTATCATCAACATTTAGCATCCAACAATACGTTTGACAGTGTTAACTCTTAGCCAGAGAGGTGGGTTCTTCTAATCTGTCTCCAGGCCACACTTAGGTGGAGGATGTTTTCCTTTAGTGGGGACACAATGTGGCATGACATCTAAGTAGCCTAGGCCACCCAAGGAGACAGAATAGGAGTGAGGAGAATGAGAAGGGAGTAAGTGTACAACCCACTGACTGCGCCCCCCAAAAGCAATCAGTTTCTGCCTATGATGAAGTGCTGGGTGGAAAACCCTTCACTCTGAAATGAGAAGGGACCCTGTCCCAGGGGTGGGAGGCATGACAGCACCTAGCGAGATGAGGACCTACATGTGGCCAGGGCTTGGGGTGATGTGTGGACTTCTCATCCAGAGAGGAAAACACCGTCACTGAGCCATGATTCAAATTTTCTATGGGATATTTTTTCATTTGAAAGCTCTTATTGGAAGCTTCACGCTTGACGTCGTGAGGTTCCTGAATGTTATGAAGAAGCACTGACTGCACCAGGGAATGTTCATGTGTTTGTCTGCTGAATTCTAGCTCATTTGATACAATTTAGTTAATTCTGTGATTATGATGGGTTTCTGACAGGAACTTTTTGTTTGTTTGTTTTCCATGACATGGTTTCTATGTGTAGCCTTGGCTGTCCTGGAACTCACTCTGTAGACCTGGGTGGCCTTGGACTCACAGAAATCAGCCTGCTTCTGCTTCCCTGCTGCTGGAATTGAAGGTGTGCACCACTGCTGCCTGGCATAGAACTGATTCAATGTATCCAAAAGCCCACCACTAATTATCCACGAATGGCATCTCTAAATCCACCAGAACACGCAGTAATCTACTAGAAAGTTCCCTTGGGCACTCCTGCTAAGAATGTGTTGAGACATTTCCCCTACAAGCACAGAGGACAGCAGGCAGCATGGCAGGGCCCCTTCATGAAGAGGATCTTTGGCACAATTCTGCTGCGGGCTATTCCAGTGGATCAGCCCCACTGACACGAAAGGAGTGGGAACCCCTCCTGTGACTTTTCTCCACATCCTCGGGCTCTCTACATCTGGACTCTCATCTCTGAGCTGGAGTCAGGGACGTTGCGAGGGTCTGGCAGGCCTCGAAGCCATGTGGGGGACCACTGTGGCTGTCCACTTCTGCACCTGGGTTCCAGGGACTCTCGATTCTTCGGTGCCACCAGGGGGCACTATTAGCCTCCAGATGGCCACATTGGCAGGGGTCCAGGACACAACTGCTATTAGGAAAATCCAACAAGTAGATCCAACTGCTACCAGTGTCCTTGGCCTGGTGGTGGCCTGGTGGCTTTTCCAGAATAAAACTGAGGTGAATGAGCTACACGGGGCAGGGGGACAAAGCATGGCCCTCCAGCTCACAGCATGACAGTGGTCATTATTCTCCAGTGAAGGTCCCCCAAACCAGGCAAGGACTCCCCGCTGATGACAGTGCTGCCGCCTGAGACTCTTGTCCCTTCTCTATGCCCTGGAACGTCACTGATTGCCTGGGTTTCTAGGGAGAGGATGCAAGACCTTGACCTCTAATGGGATGTACGCATTCAGCACTCAATACAGTGGTGCCTACTGTGTAGCTCTGGCAGGGGCTGGACCTTCCATGTCCTGGCCTGATGTCTTCTCGAGCAACCTGCCTCTCTGTAGAGGGGCATGCTTCCTGGCCCTCTGTGATGGCCTCTTTGGCAGATGTCAGTATTGTGGTTTTGTCTGTGTTAGGGGGGTGGAAAAGTCCTCTCTTCCCCCCTCCCTTCTTCCTGTTGTCTGTCAGGCCTTCTCAGTGCCCCTGAGCAGCTCAGCGGAAGACCACAGGATGAGGTGAAGTCACCACAGATGAGGTAGACCAGCAGAAACAGCTGTCTGAGGGCTTTCTGAGGTCAACAGTCACTGACCACCCCAGTGAACAGGTACCACAAGGCAGCTAGAGCAATAATGGGGAGACAACCAAGCTCAGACATGCTAGGTCATGGTGACCCCTTCCTGAGGGCCCCAAGGGCGAGGGAACACCTATGTGTGCTGTGGAGTAACAGTAAGCATCGGGTCCATCATGTGATTCCCGGACAGAGCTTATCTCTTCTTAGGAGGAGGTGTCTCTGCCCCCGCGAGGCTCTGACGGGAAGACAAATGGGAAGAGACAGTTGGTGACCACGGGGGCAGAGATCTAGCATGGAAATGAGAAGTGGGATTGAAGTGAGGTTCAAGGACAGATAAAAACAGGGGTCGTGGGAGGGAAAGACATTCCTTACCCCAGGATCTAGTCTGCTCATGGTCAGAAACCTTCACACAGCTGCTGACAAAGCCCAGGCCAGGGTGCTGCAGGCAGCAGGTGAGCTGAGTCCACTCAGGGCCTTCATCTTCACTCCATCAGCTTTCCTCAGCTCACACAACACACCACGAACCATCTCTCCGGCACCCTGCCTTTTAATTCTGGTAATTTCTCACTTTCTTCTAGTATAGACATGAGAGTCATATACAATAAAATTCACCCATCTGAAGCTCCCAGTGGGCAGGGTTTTGTGGTGGCTCTGCTCTGTGAGCTTCATGGGGGCTGTCTACCTTTCCATTGCCTGGAGTGTCTGCCCTACAGGAATCCTTCCTCACCAGACAGGCTTTTCAAGGGTGCTGTGAACACGGACTATCCTGTCCACAGGGTGTATCCTGCAGTCACCAAGGCTGCAGTGGGCTAGGAGTTTGTGCACACACATATACGGACACACACATGTATACACACACAGCTGTACACACATGCGCGCACACACGGATGTACACACATATGCGTACACACATGTGCACACACATGAACACACAGATACGTGTGCGTGCACACACACAACAAAACGCAGGACTCCCTGCAAAACAAAGAGGAGACTGATAGCCATTAAGTTTCAAACCCAGACCCAACCGCCAAGGTGCCCATTTAAGACATCAAAGCTGGACCTGGCCAACAGGTTCTCTCAGCTTCCCTCAGTCCCTACCTGTTATAGGGTGTGACTGGTGTGCCCCGCCCTCTACCCAGAGCTCTGCCCTATATAACCCAGACATTCTGGTTACCTGCTTTGTTGGACCTTTGACCTCCTGGCTGTGACACCTGGTTCCTTCTCTCCCATCTCCTTTCCCTTCCCCCCTCTCACATGACACAGTTCAGCCTGGTCATGTCCACTCTGAACTCTCCCAGATATCCCTAACTCTGACTATGCTCTCTCCCACATGTCTGTAATAAACTC
>LOJH01002052.1:0-13111 GCA_001685095.1 Ellobius talpinus
TCTCTCTCTCTCTCTCTCTCTCTCTCTTCAATACAGGGTTTTCCTGTGTAGCCCTGGCTGTCCTGGAACAATCTCTGTAGGCTAGGCTGGCCTCAAACTCAGAGATCCAGCTGCCCTGTCTCCTGAGTGCTGGGATTAAAGGCTTTTGCCTGTCCTTTTTGTTGTCGGTTTTTTGTTTGTTTTGTTTTTTCTTTCACCACCACCTGACTTGCTTTTACTTTTTAGGACAAAGTATCACTAAATTGCCTAGGCTGGCCCTGAAGTCACTCCATAACACCAAATGGGATTAATGTTAACTGTAATCTTCCTGCTTTTGCCTTCTGCCTCCCTCACAACTGACATTACAGACCGGTGCCACAAGGGCCTATTTATGTCTGGGATTTCAATCAGTAATCTCAAATTTCACACCTCTCATTTATGTGCAATTATTTGAATGAAAATGGCACCCATAGGCCCATAGGGAGTGGCACTACTAAGAGGTGTGGCCTTGTTGAAGGAAGTGTGTCACTAGGGGTGGACTTGATGTTTCAGGAGCTTAAGCCAGGCCCAGTGTGGCTTGTTCTTCCTGCTGCCTTCAGATCCGGATACAGAACTCTTAGCTACCTCTCCAGCACCATGTCTTCCTGTGTGCCGCAATGCTTCTTCCCACCGTGATGAGAATGAAATGAACCTCTGATCGGCAGGCCTAACTGTTTTCTTTTTAAGAGTTGCTGTGGTCCTGGTGTCTCTCCACAGCACTAGAACACTAAGACGTTATATCTGAACTCAAGAGCCCAGCTAAGAAGATGGTCTCTCTGAAGACTTCATGGTTGACTGTTTTTGTTATACAGCCATGGAGCTTCCTTCCAGGTAAAAGCAGAAATCCAGGGACTGGAGAGATGGCTATTCTTAACCCAAGTTCAATTCCCAGCAACCACATGGTGGCTCACAACATCTATAATGAGATCTGGCGCCCTCTTCTGATGTGTAGGTATATATGCAGGCAGAACAGTGTCCATAATAAATAAATCAATCTTTTTTTAAAAAATGGAAATCCAAAGCTGTGTTTCTCATCAAGAGCTTGAGGAGAGTCCGATGAATGCAGGATTTGGCTGGTACGCGCTCATGCACTCTCCCTTCACTTCCAAGTAGGTCTGACAGTGACACAGAGAGGGAGGAAAAGCCACAGACCTGTCGCTCTGATAGGAATCCTGCCCGAACCATAGAATGTAATCAGGGACACTGGAATAAATACATAAAAGTTGTTTCTGAACTTGAAGCAAACAGACTCTGCTGGGGGCTCCTGCCCTTACGTTAGTGTCAAGCTTCTTGTCCATACAGCATGCATAGGATCGACACTCAGCAGAGGTACCCAGGCTCACTGAACGAGATACCTGGGGTGGGGGAACAGCGAGTAGGAAGCAGGGCTGTCTTTCGATTCTAATGTAACACTGCATTCCACTTCTGGTCAGCAGCACTTTCCGGAAGTCCCTACCACTCGGCCTTCCCCAATTACCACAAGATGAGCATGTTACAGTCGAGGACGGCCAAGTGCTGAGCAGTCTGGGTGAGACAGACAAAGTCTGTGTTCACACGTGAGAAGTGCAGCTCCCCCCCTTTAGCAGCTGGAATCCAGGGATGGTGACGATATGAATGAAACCCTGCTGGTGTCATTCTACCCAATATCCTACAGGCAGATGCCTCCTGTCCTACGGTTTCTTAGGAAACCTGTGTCATGGAAGATCTAGCCAACATTTATTCTGGAACCACCAAAATATCCCTTTAAAAGAACACATCTAACGCTACCTAGAAAAACAAAAGCTAATAAAAACAAACAGTCTCCATAGGATATTTTCTTTTTCGTGATTTTAATTGACTTTTAAAAAAATAGAAGATTAAGAATCCTATATGAACCGTCCACGAAGAAGTTATTTAACTTGCCTGGAACTCAGTTTCCTTAATAGCAAAAACGTAAACAGTAACTAACATTCATGACCTTTTAGGGTGACTGTGAAAACAAGTGAAGCAAGGCATACCAGGAGGCCTGTGCAGAGGGAGGGCTCAGTGAGGACTAGACGCTGTGTTCCTCAGCCTGTTTTTACTATCACTGGTCCTGGAGGGTGAACGCAGAGCCTCCTGAAAACTCAGCTCATAGTCCGACTCTGAGCTCCACCCCGCGCCCCTGGAACGTTTTGATTTATCCTTCACCAGATGCAATTTGCTCAACGGCAATCCCAAGAGATGGGATTAAGACAGAAGGAACTGAGTTTTCCATCCCACTTCCAGCTCTTGGCGGGCTTGGGTATAACAGGGAAATAGCTGTGCTCCAAGGGAGATAAGAAAACAGCCATAATAATTGGCTGGGCTATTTCTCCTTTGGAGAAATTGCCCAGTCATTTAGAAATGTACTCTGTCCTATAAATGTGAGTGATGGAACTGATAATCTTGCCCTTCCTCTCCAGAGGGAAGCCTGGGCGCCCAAGTAGACATGCGCACCTGATGAGGATTCCAGTCGCTGTCAAAGATGACCACCGTGTCCGCGGCCTGAAGATTTAAACCCAGTCCCCCAGCTCGTGTGCTCAGCAAGAAAATGAAATACTGGGACCCAGGTTCATTGAATTTCTTCAGCAAGGCAGCACGATCCTCAGACTTGGTGGTGCCTGAGGGGATAAGAAAAATAAATTTGCCAATTAACTCCAGTCCAGAAAAGGCAGAAAACTAGACAAAAATGCCTGCTTCCTTGAGAAATACACCCACAGTTCTCTTAAGCACTGGTGAGGTAATGGTTGGGGTTTGTGTAGTTTGGGAAGGAACTTGAAGTATGTTTGCAATTAGAATTAAAAAAAAAGAAAGGAAGAGAATGTTTAATGTTTCTGACCAGACACCTCTGCAACTCCACAAATTCTAGAACATTCTAACTCTAACATCTAATGAAAACATTCCCTGGACTTATGTCTGGACTTAGAAATAACAGATAATTTAAAAGCCACCCGTGTATGTACATGTATACTCACATGCTTGGAAACAGTGACTTTAACAGTGCAAGGCAACTTTCCTGAGAGGCATTAGAACGAGGACTTACTTATCCCAAGAGGATCAAAGCAAAAAGAAATCTGCTCTCTACTGCCTCATCATTTGGGTTGGTACTGAGGACAGAATGGCAAAGCCATCCAAGTGAGGGGCTGTTTCCATTCTGAAGACCCAGAGCCACAATCTCTAAAAGTGAACCTCTGTGTTCCTGAGGCTAACTCTCTGCTCTTTGGCTGTTGGACACCAGGGTGGTCACAACAGGGAGTTCTGAAGAACACACTAGGCAGAGATCACCAATCCCCACATGTGGCGCGCACTTATGGGCACACCTGTGCTCCACTCTAACCGGCTGTACCAGATTTATCCAGCCTCTTCATAAAACTCATGGTAGAAGGGACAGCACCAAATGTCGCCAGTGTTCCACCTGCATGTATTTCGTTAGGCAAGTGGTGATGCCGGCCTCTGAACAGGCTGATGGGGAAAATCTAAGCACATTACATGATACTCCCTGGCTGGTTGCTCTACAAATGTTTCTCCTATGCGATGTTCTTTTTTTTTTACGATGAAAATATACCACAATTTATTTCAGAGGCTTAAAACATTTAACTGACTCCAGCCAAAGGAATCAAGTTACCCACTCAGGTCAAGTTCCCAAACACGGGGGATCTGTTTTTCACATTTAGTAAAACTAATGAGCATCCCCAAGAGGGAAGAGAATCGATCCCCCAAATACAGCGAGTGGGGATTAGGGGCTATGGTCTGGAGCTCTCCTCAAAGCAATGCCCTTTCTAAATTCGACGTTGTGTTTGGTGAACTGCTCAGATCCTTCCAGGGGGAACTGCAGGGACCTAAACTTGGGGGAGGAGTGGTTTTATTGAGTGGGGCTGAACTGTCAAATCTCTCACACACACCCCCAGAACTGTCTTGCTGAGATTAGAGCAAACTACTTCTTTGTCTGTGATGCTAATGGAAGACATGCTTTGTTGTGAAGTTGGCCTCCTCTATGCTGCCTTTCCAGTTAGTCTTCTACACGGAAAGAAAATGTTGGCTTCTCTCTCATGGTTTTAGAGGCCCGTTTGTTACTAATTGGAGAGTTTGCTATGTGCCCTTCACAAAACAGCCAAAGTTCATGATCAAAGTATGTGGTACAGCAAAGCTGGCTACCTTGTAACTAGGGCACCAAAAGCATAAGGGAAGAGTTGGGGCCCATCATCTCCTGGAGAGGCATGTTCCCAGGGACCCAGACACTTCCCACTAGGCCCCACTTCTTACAGGTTCAACCATGCCCCAGGAAAGACATTGTGGGGGGCGAATATTTAAAACACAGGACTTTGCGAGGAAATCGAAGATCTAAACTAGAGTTCTGATCCCTCCATAAATGGAGAATTCTATATGAAAACCACACCCACCCTTTAGTTAGGGGTAGTGGGGATTGAACCCAGGACCTTGCACATGGTAGATAAGCATGCTATCGCTAACCTACTAGTCCTAAAGAACTCCCTAACCCGAAACTTAATCTCCCACACAGGGTTCAGCTTGAGAAGCCTGTGACATTTGAAGCTTGTTCCAGGTATGTTCTGTGTCTTGAAATATACTCATATTTCAAGCAATATGTAAGCAATGCCAGTTGCAGCATTCGATTACTCATAGGGAACCATCACTGACATGTCTGCCCTCTTCCTTAAAGTGAAGGAAAAGCCAAGCAAACAAACAAAAACAAAACTCTGTCCAAAACAGGGAGAGGAGAAAGGATGGCATCGGTTCCTTAGCAGCCAGATACAGAAACTGGCATTTGGGTGCTCTGAGGTGACAACCTTCAGACACAGTTTTAATCATTGAAAAATTATCTGGTAAAGATTAAGTCTTAAAATCGGAATAGAACCAACTGGGAAATATGCCTCCCTAGGATGAAATAAGCTCACTGAAAAATCACAGTGTCAAAAATGAAATAAGCCCACTGAAAAATCAGTGTCAAAATTCTTTATTCAAAGGAGTCCTCGGGCTCTCCACCAGAGACCCCGACAAACAGATCAAGTATGTATCTTCTGAGTATTTAAACTGTTAAAAAACAAGCAAAAAAAAAAACCCCTGGAGATTTGACTATCATTAAAAAAAATATTCAATCACTTTTCATGTAAAGCTACAGGACTGCCTATGAGAAGATCCGTAATTTCCTGGCTTGTCACCTCCATTGGTAGACACCAGTCCAGGATCGCTGCTGCTCACCAGCAACCTCTTCAACATTGCTTGGGGAATCTCAGACTGCCCTGCAAGAGTTCATCCAAAGGCAAGCGCTCTCCACTGCAGGTGCACGGGATTTAAAGAGCTCGGCGGCGGCAGCAGTGTCTATTTCATGGTGTGTCTCTCTGATGTAGGACATGACCCCCATTGCAGGAACACAATTAACAGCAAGGGACAACTGTGTTGAAAACTACAGAATCTGCCAGAAGGAACACATTGCCAGACTGTCGTGACTGCTAGTTTCTCACTGAGTTTTGGCTGTCTTAGGAAATTTCGTCTTCTGGATTAAACTTAGCCATTTGCACTGACAAAGGAAAAAAAATCATTTCCCATGACAACAAAACGAGGATAGTAGCTAAATCTATCTGCTGTGCAATCTCAATCTTCATAGAAAAACATTTGCTTAGCTTTTAGTGAGAGGCTTTTTCCTCCTGAAACCAAAGTTAAGGTGTCAAATTTGGTAATGAAAACCTGAAGATGTTTTATGACTTGGATGATAGGGTGGTGTGGGGAGCAGCTGGGTGAGTGAATACTGACATCTGTACAATGCTCTCCACTTCCAAACTGAGTGGCTGCTGTCTGGAGCAGAGAGAGCCCGGCTAGGCATCATGGTCCCCATGTACCACTTTTACACACTCTCTTCTCTCCAGAAAGCAGTTCTTGTTGCCCTAGCTCCCAGCTGTGTGGCCAGGTTCAGAATCCTTGTTCGAATTCTGCTGATGGACAAGCTAGCTGTATTTCAAAGATCTCCACTGGGCATGATCAAACCAAGCATTTTTGGAACTAGATAATCCCAGTTAAAAACTGGGTTCACAGCTCAGCTTTCTGTTTGATTCTTCTAAACGGTGATTGTAATGACAGGCACAAAAGACACTTATTTGTTGAGAAAATTAACAATGCCAGTGAAGTGTTTTCCCTTTGATCCTGCATGTAGCCTTACATTAACTGTTATGACTATTATTATACATAATAACAACAATAACCAAATAGTTGAAGAGGCAAGCAAACACCAGCAAGACTGGAAATCACTTTTTGCCACTTAAAAAAAAGATGTTTTTTCTTTCTCTATTGAACTTTCTGATGTTAGATGTTGTATGTGTACACTTTGCCTGTGTGCATGTATATCACATGTATGCAGTGCCCATGGAGGTCAGAAGAGGGCACTGTAATCCTTGGCACTACAGTTATAGATGGTTGTGAGCTGCTGTGTGGGTGCTGGGATATCAAACCCAGCAAGTACTCTTAATTGCTGAAACATCTTTCTAGCCCTTCATCAGTTTTATAGATTCAAATCATCCCAGGGTACAGTCCTCATACTGAGATTCAAAAGGAAGTAAGAGGAAGTAGCAACAGTTAGGCAGACACCTCAGGGTGGCTAACAACCTACAACCCAGGGGGAAATTAAACAAACCTGTCTGCTTTACCTCAGCCATTCTAGGAGTCGGCCAGAATGGGAGAGAGGGCTCCACTCAAAGAGAATAAAACAAACAAACAAAAAACCTTCTCAGATTTGATGAAAGAGAGAGACTGGATGATAAGATTATCTAGGAACACATACTCATATTGACTTAACCACTCATCACTTGGCAACTTTGGAGACAAAGGGTTAAGGGGCTTGAAATCATCAAGTGTCTGATGGCACAACTAACTTTAAATAAGACTAAAAAGCTTAATTTAATTAGACCCCAAGAGGTAGGCCATACAGAAGTGAAACTAACAGCTCAAGTAAAAAACATTGGCCAAGTGTGCTTGGTTTATTTCTAATTAACCATGTATGGGGGCAGGCATCGGACTGAAAATAGCCCCAAACCTTCTAACGGAATATAATTTCCCACTCATTTAATAACAACATTACACGGCATCAGATAAGAAGGGGTATTAGAAAAGCTGGGCTCTCTGCACCCAGAGTCACACGCATCCTGCACACAAGCCTGCTCTTATCCCTACATACCATAACCTCTGCTTGTTTGTTTTGTTTTGTCAAGATGTGGCTTCTCTGTGTAGCATCCCAGGCTGTCCTGGAACTCTCTTTTAAGACTAGGCTGGCCTTGAACTCATAGAGATACATCTGCCTCTGTCTCCTGAGTGCTGCGATTAAAGGCATGCACCACCACCGCCCAGCCTACACTTCTTGACCACATTATCCATTGCTGGACTTTGCCATTTCTTTCATCTCTGAGATACTGTGGTCAGTATCCAATTTAGCCATGTCATTTAGGGAATATCCCTAAATGTTTATTTCCTTCTATTCATATTTGCTTACTAATATGATATTTAGATTTCATTCATTTTTCTCCCTTTTTCTTTTGGAGACAGGGTTTCACTGTGTAGGCCTGGATGATTTAGAAATCACTATGCAGAACAGGCAGGCCTTGAACTCACAGACACCCACCAGACTCTGTGTCCTGAGTGTTGGTATCAAAGGTGTGTAGTCCCAGGGCCAGGCAAATTTCACCCTTAAATTTAGGCAACTTCTTTGAATAGTTTGTGTGCTTGTTAAGTCATTGACTTGACACAAGCTAGAGGCATTTGGAAAGATGGAACCCCAACTGAGAAAATGTCCCCTCCAGACTGGCCTGGGAGTAAGTCTGTGTGTGAGGCATTTTCTTGATTGGTGAGCTATGTGGGAGGGTCCAGATCACTGGGGGCAGTGCCAACCTGAGGAGGTGACCCTGAGATGTATAAGAAAGCAAACTGAGCAAGCCAGCGAGAAGTGTGCATCCATGTGTGACCTGGGATTTATAAGATGAAATAAACCCTTTCCTCTCCAAGCTGCTTTTGGTGGTGGCGATTTATCACAGCAATGGAAACCCTAATACGACAGTTTGCAAACTCCAGGAAGCAATCAAGTCTCATCTTTTAACAACGTAGCTTGTGCCTATGCCCTATGTAGAGACATAGGCCTCAATGGCAAACTCGTAAGTGAACCATTGTACTGTTACTGAATAAATGAGGCATAGAGCGTATCCCTTAAAATATGCCAAAGGCTTGTCAGCATACTCCAGGGCACATACAGTTGGAACTAGGGAGTTAAGCTCTTTTGTTCTGTCCAGTTGCGATACTCATACAGGATTCTGAATCTGTGTTGGTGTGGTGGTGGGGGAACAACTGTGCAAATCATGTTAGTGATGTGAAGGGCATCAGAAGACATAAACTCTGCATCTAGCAAACCCACGTCCAGCATTCAGGCCCACACCACAGTGTTATTCCTTCTGATCGGAGCTCAGGGCCCACGGCCCCTTTGTTTCCTGTAGTGTGGTTTGAGGCTGATGCCTCCTGCACTTACCATCAAGGCGCAGGTAAAGGAAGTTCCGAAAAGCAAAGTAATCCTCCATGATGGTCATGAGAGACGTCATCTGGCAGAAAAGCAGCACGCGGTGGTTAGTCGCTCTCAATTTGGGCAGAATACGATCAAGTAGCTCAAACTTTCCTGAGGCCCGATACAGCTCAGCCCTGAACCCAAAAACGCAAAACAAGAAGGCAGTATTACTGCTGTCTTCTTGAGAGATCCAGAAGTGCTTAGCTCTTCAGATAGAGCCTTGCACGTAGCAAACATTCAGTAAGCAACTGTGGATGGAAGGATGGACAAATGAATGGATATCAGCTCCAAAGCCATGCGAGCATTTAGAGGGGAACACACTGTCCGTACAAAACCCGTGAAGGGTATGATGTGCATGCTACATATGTGGCATGTGCCACAAAGAGAAGGGAACCCTTCCACACCGCTAAGATTTTTCACCGTGTGCCGCCAAGTTTATTTAGGACACCCATGATTCATTCAAACGCTTATTGAATACCTACTGGGCACCAACACAATGTGGGCAAGCATACTGTGATAAAATGTGTAACTACACATGGTCAGGACTATAAAGAAAAGCAGCAAGTGACAACGAGAACTCAGAGTGTGCTAACCCCTGGCAGATCTTTTCAGAAATTGAAGTCTTCCCAAAGCACAGCCATGCCCATGCATTTCTGTCTGTCTGATTCCATCCTACACTAGTCCTATCAACAGGTATGGCAGAACTTATGGGCCACAAAACTGAAAATATTTCCTATCTATCTCTTTACAGATACAGTTTGCCAAGCGTTGACTTGGAGTGCATGAGGTCAGTGACTTCCCTGGAGAGAGAACAACTGAGCTAAAACCTGAAATAATGAGTGAAGAGACAGCTAAGTGAGAAACGAGGGCATGCACAGAGAAAGGGAAAAGCCTGGGCATGGGCTCCGGAGAGGGCAGGAGCCTAGTGAGCCTCACAAACTGGTACCAAGTACTGGTGAGTATAACTCAAGCGTAAGTGAGGCAAGGAGATGGGTCCTGAGGGCAGAGCTGGGTGATGAGGATGGAGCAGGGACTGGGGAGTCCTTTGCTGACTGTTTTGGGTTTCAATGCAATGGGCCAGGACGATGTCCTGTAAACAGGAGTACGACCTGGAGCAGCCTGTTTCACAGGGTTGCCATGGACACCTAATATGAGAGGACTGGGGAGGGATAGGGTCCTGGCTTACTGCAGGAGTACAAGACAAATCATGATGAGAGAAGAGAGACAAGGCTGTAATTAGGAGGAAGGCTGAAGTAGGACCATCCTCCACGATAAACCTGTTGCTTTCAAATCAACAGGACTGTTTTGTAACACTGAAATTTATTTTTAGGGTTGGAACTGTCTGAAGCAGTCACCCATGCACATGCAGTCAACAACACTGAAAATACATCACTGGGGGGCAGGATCTACGTCATGGTACATCTTCACATTTGTCTTCCCGTCACTTACTCTGTGAGCCGTCCCTTAACAGCCCTGCTCTCCTGTCCCTTTGGCCACGCTGGCAGAAGCAGGAGTGGCCTTAAGGCCCAGAGGACAATTGAAGCCAAGGACTGAGGAGAGCCAGTTGGCCCTAATCTCGGTGGGATCCAGTTCCTGCTGACCCTGCCTGACCCTGGGATTCAATGAGGACACGTACACCCTACTAATTCATTTCTCCTGGGGTGAGACACGATACATCTGTGGAGAGTCCGCTTCACTGCCTCTCTGCTGTAAGGTGTCCTCTCTGTCCTACGTCCATGCTATCAACAACAAAAAATCTTTCTTAGATCATACTCCAAAAACTGACTATAAAACCGATTATCCACTTATGGCAAGAGAGACTTTCGTTCATGCATGCAAATGCTGAACATCCACAAGAAATTAGTAGGGGGTAAACATCTCTGCAAGCCCAGGTCACACTTGTGTATGGTTAGCAGTCACCACACTCAGACTGAAACAATGTTTTCAGAATGTGAAAGCACTGGTAAGTCTCTTCCATGAGACCCATGTCCTTTGAATAGACAATTGCTTAGGGCACGCAGAAAATGATACTGGTAAAGTACAAAGAAATTGTGCTTAGCAACTTCTGTTCCTCTGCAGGGGAGCAAGGAGGGCTAAGGCAACTGGATGCTACAGAAAGACATTAGGTAAGTTCAATAACAATGCATCTTGAAAGAGGAAAAAAAAGGATTTACCCATTGATGACCCCATTTGAATAGCCCAGGTGTTCAGCAAAGGATTCCTTGAAAAGAGAGAAGAAATTGATTTTAATATTTAATCATTAACTTCTTGGTTTCTCTAGTATGTTTAAAGCTCAGTCAAAGCAAATCAAATGATCCCCGAAGAGCAAATCAGAAACTCAGGTCTCTAAGATCCCTTTCTGGCCGATCGAAGAGTGCCTGGACATGCATTGGCCAGGAGCTGAACCTGGAGCTATTGCTGGGGATCCACCCACAAGCTCACAGTTCAAGTTAAAAGAAGGGTGTAATGGGTATTAGCTTGCCCATGACCTTGGGCTATCTGGGTGTTTCTTGTCTGCCTAAGAAGGAGGGAGAATCGTATGGTAGCTCTCTCCTGGGTGGTGAAGACTGAGTCAGGCGCGGCACAAAGAAGCTTGTGATCGGTCCCCAGCTTTCCAAGGACTCTGCAACTGGATTTACCATATCCTGTATTTAAGAGTGTATTTCCCCCTTTCACGTCTTAATAAATCCTTGACACCCCTTAAACATATGCGCACGGATTTCTCTTAACAGCAGAGTTTAATACAAACCAGTCACAACTATCATGTAAGCATAAACATAACACAGCAATATATATGTGTATATATGTATATATATATATGCCACAGAAATAATGGTCATTACATAACATTCACTGCCACCACCCCTGCCCCCCCCACTCCGCCCTCCCTTTTCTCTTTACAAACAAAGCCCTAACCACACTAGACCAGTGGTTCTCAACCTTCCTAATGCTGCGGACCCTTAATCCGATTCGACACATAGGCTAGGAGTTTTTAGACTAATGTAGGCTACACAGAAAGACCCCTGCTCAAAATAAAACACAATTTTTATTTCTCAGGTTTGAAGGTCCCCCGAGAGCTAACTCCAGTCTCAAAACTGGGGTTATGGAATTACTTGGTATCAATATACAGTGTGTGGAAAACAAAACAGAACATTGGCAAATATGCACGGCATCTTGAGCCCATAACAGCCAAAGAGTCTGTGGTTGTTTCAGTGTAATTGGCCCCCATAATCTGGCAGTGACAGTGGAAAACAGAAAGCTGGTGAGGATGTAATTGAACAAGGAGGGCATGTTCCAGCCCCAGCAAACAGCAGAACTTGGCAGCTTCAGCTACGAGGTTCTGGCTTTAGAGCTAAGGATAGTAATGGAAATTGCCTACACACCTAAGGAATGCCACTAGAGCCAAGCATGTGTCAGGGGTGTCCCTGAATGGAGGTCTAGGAGAGAGGCCATTGTGTGAAGCTGTGATGTTGAAGCCTGGATCACCTTGAGAAAACCCAAGATGTTGGAAATGCTGGAGTCATGAAATACCTGCTGAGGAGAGCTGCTAACAGGGAGTAGAATCAGCCCAGGAGGAAGAAGTGTGTTTCTGTCAACAAAGCTGAGCAATGTTGGGGATTTAAAGAGTGCTCTGACATCAGACATGGAGATACAGAGTTCACAGTTTGTCCGGTCAGTTTTTGGTCTTGCTTTGGTCCAGTATTTTCTTATTATTCCCCTCCCCTGCATTTTGGAATTGTAATGTATACTCTGTGCTATTATA
This sequence comes from Ellobius talpinus, assembly GCA_001685095.1. Taxonomy (NCBI): domain Eukaryota; kingdom Metazoa; phylum Chordata; class Mammalia; order Rodentia; family Cricetidae; genus Ellobius; species Ellobius talpinus. The sequence continues at coordinate 12,333 of LOJH01002052.1, forward strand.
TGTTGGAAGCATGTGCCTTTTTTATTTTGATTTTTACAGAGGGACTACAGTTAAGAGACTGTCATCCGTTTCAGGAGAGACTTTGGACTTCAAAACAAATTTGAGACTTATAGACTGTGAGGACTTCTGAAGTTAGACTGAACGCAGTTTTTTTGCATTATAATATAGCTATAAAGCCTCTGTGGAGTGGAATATGGTGGTCTGAAAGAAAATGGCCCCCAAAGGGAGTGGCAATATTCGGAGATGTGGCCTTTATGGGGGCTGGCTTTAAGGTCTCTTTTGCTCAAGCTTCCCTCAGTGTGACAGTCAGTCGACTTCTTGCGACCTTCTGGTCAAGACATAACCTGCACCACGTCTGTCTGCACATCACCATGCTCACCATCATGATGCTAATGGACTGAACCAAAAAAACTGTAAGCAAGCCACCCCGATTAAATGTCTTACTTTTTAAGAGCTGCTGGGATCACGGTATCTCTTCACAGCAATGAAAAGTCTAACAGGACAGAGCCAGTGACAACTGCAGGCTCTGGTTTCTAGGAGTGTCCTCACAACTGGTATAGGAACAAGCACCCATGCAGTCTACGGCCACTTAAAGTGCAGACAAGCAGGCATCAGAGAGCATCTGCCCAGAATCTCAACACATCACTCATTTTCCTGAAGCTCCAGACACCCAGAGAGAGACAGATTCCCCTTCCCCTCAAACAACCCAACATAAAGGAAAAATGACATGCAATTTCATAATTGCTAAACCCCCACAGTTTGATGTGGGGTTTCCTTCT
>LOJH01002052.1:13513-29328 GCA_001685095.1 Ellobius talpinus
TTAGCCAATAAGAAGCTAGAGCTAATGGGCCAAGCAGTGATTTAATTAATACAAGTTTCTGTGTGATTATTTCGAGGCTTAGCAGTCAGGCACCAACAAGCAGCCCCTCCTTCAACAACAGTTCTGTATAGGTAAGAATAATATCTCAAAACTCAGGAATAGGAGGGTAGGTGACCAGTTAACCACAATGCAAGCATTTCAGCATTAGAAATTGTTTCTTATGCTGCCCTGCTCCCTATCCCAGCACACTCCAGCAGTAGCAAAAGGCACCTTCCATTTACTTAATGTGACTTTTATGAGCTACTTCATGTGTTCTAAACTAAGAAGGCTGGAGAAAAGGCTCTCTCAGTTAAGAGCCTTGGCTGTTCTTTCAAAGGACCCAGGTTCTATTCCCAGCACCTGCACAGTAGCTCACAAACATCTGTATCTCCAGTTCCAGGGGATCCAAAGCCCTCTTCTGGCTTCCACATAAATGATGCACAGATCAACATGCAGGAAAAACACTCATATACACAAGTTAAAAAAAAAGTAACTTTCAAAGTTGATCCACCCACCAGGCCTAGAATCTATTTCTCTCAGTACAAAGGCAGAAGACAGCTTAGAGGGTCAAGAGTTGCCCCACCCAGTCACCCTGACAAAGCAGCCTGTGACTGGATCTCACTGCTGCTCAGGGGATTCTCCTTCATCTGTATATCTAAACACCAACAGCTTGTCAGTAGGACTTTTTAAAGTGCTCTTACAGTTCAAATTCTGCTCAGATCTATAAACACACCCCCTCCTTATCCTGAAGCTCTGTCTCAACTGTGCTGTGTAATGCTTGATGGACATGGTCTCCTGTGTCCCAACACCCTATGGCATATAGATGCTCTGTCATGCCCCTGGATACTGTCCCTTATATTCATAAATATTTTCATCTGCATCCCCAAATGTCCTCTCTGTCACAGGTACTTACCCCTGCATCCATGTCATAGCTAGAGTAATTACTGCTGTGATGAAACACTGACCAATAGCAACTTGGGGAGCAGAGAGTTTATTTAGCTTACATATCCTGAATCACAGCCCACTGAGGGAAGGCAAGACAAAAACTCGAACAGGGAAAAAGCCTGGAGGCAGGAATTGATGCAGAGGTTATGGAGGGATGCTGCTTACTAGTCTGCTACTCATGACTCTATCAACCTGTTTTCTTTTAGTATTCAGGAACACCAGCCCAGAATGTTTCTGCACACAATAGGCTGGACCCTTTCCCATTAACCATTAATTTAAGAAAATGCACTACAGGCTTACCTATAACCGGATATTCAAGAAGCATTTTCTCGATTGAGATTCCCTCCTCTCAGATGATTATAGATTGTGACAAGACGGCATAAAACTAGCCATTACAGTCTAAGAATACTCTGTCTAGTAATTAGACACTGTGTCTATGGACTCTCTCTGAATGTACAGATATTCTCCCTTCTATCACACCCCTCCTTAGGTCAATACCTCCCTTATATATGTTCTCCCTGCCTGTGAATGCTATCCCTGTATCTGAGGATGTTACCCCTAGGATCATGGATGCACTCCTTACACCTATGAATAGCCTCCTCTGCCCACAGGTATTCTCCTGGTATCTACAGATGGTCTCCTATGTATAAGAATTCTATCACTATGATCAAAAATGCTCTCCTAATGTCTCTGGGAGTTCTCCCTTTGTCCATAGATGCTCTGTGCCTATGGATAGCCCCCTATGCCCATAGATGATCTCCCTGTGTCTATGGATGATCTTCCTCTGCCCATAGATGCTTTCCCTACATCCAAAGATATTCTTTCTATGTCCAAAAATGCTTTCTCATATATCCACAGACACTTCCCCATCTGTGTGAGGATCTTCTCCCTTCCCTGTGGATTCTCCCTCTTACATCTACAGATGCTCTTTCCTAAGGACTTAAAGGCCACAGTCGTGTCCCATTTCACCCATTCAGCCAGCTGAGATAGGCCTCTAATACAGGGAGGGGTAGTAAGAAAGCATCAACTGACCCAACATGCGTGACTACCAAAACATACTGGAGGTAGGGGACACTCAAAGCTAAGACTATTTCAACTCATTTTTGTCCTGCAATTCAGCTTTGATTTTCTGGAAGGTTCTGTCAATTGTTTAAATAGAGTATAGCCCTACAGTGCTTTTCCTCTCGGCCATTTCTCCTGTTTAGTTTGTAGTAGGCAGTGGCCCTTGTGGTGTCAACGGTCTCAGGTACCTGTGGTTCTGCAGATGATGAAGGTGGTTTCTTTGTATTTCTGCTCAAGCCAACTGCCCTACTAGAGTGAGCCTTGCCAATGAAGGAATCTCATCCACATAGAGCAAATAGGGTAGAAAATGCCCTATGATCTAAAAACAGTGTTCTAGCGTTGGAACAAAGCAACCATCTGCATCATCATGATGGAAACCAGGCAGGAAAAAATTAGCAATCTATGCCATAGGCTAAAACCAGCATCTCTCACAAGGACAATATTTCATGAACATCTTTCTCTTCAATATCTATAAACACATTGTTTAAGCATTTCTCCCAGCACTCTTCAGAGGAAGCTGGCTGCATCTGTCATTATCTTCAGTTTCAGAACTCCAACAGTAACAAGGTAATTCACAGCATTAACCCAAATCCACACAATGAGCTGATGCTCTCGACATTTCCTCATGACTTTAAACTCTTAGTTATAAAATTTCAGATACTCAGGAAGTCAGTGCCAAAGTAGACCCATACCCAGGAAACAGGCCCATTAATCTTGCCAGAAAAGCTGGAAAAAATGCTGGCTGGACATCCCCACATAAGCTTTACACATATTTGGGGTCTGCTTTTCTAAGCAGCACAATAAGTCTCAAAGTACAAGATCCAGACTCACCTCAATGTGCTGAAACATATATGGGTGGTTGCATATCTTCCTCAGCTGCATGATAGTGTTCATAAGTGTCTTGGCACCTCCTTTCCCCTGAGCAAAAAGTGCAACAGAAAGAATGGAACTAATTATTCATTGATCAAGTATTTCCAATTTTTAAAAACTAGGCTTCAAGACCAAGGGTGTACGTTACTGGTAGAGCCTGCCCTGCTTATGAAAGGCTTGGGTACAAGTCTAGCGCTGAAGAAAGGGGGTTGGGGGGGAGACTGAGACTGATTAGATAGCTTTCAGAAAGAACACAGGACCCTACATCGTCTTACTACTTACACACCTTGAGCCCAGAGTCCTGATGTTATTCAGCCATTTCTGGGTCAGACATAGCATTGCCTTTGGATTAACTCATCCTACAGAAAAGTAAATCTCACAAAATTAATTCAAGTCGATGGCTTTGTGTCAGGTCTGCCCAGAGGTGTTATAGAATACTTGATTACACTATAAAGATGTGTCTCTGCCTAAGGCGCCTTCTGATTGTTTAATAAAGAGCTAAATGGCCAATAGCTAGGCAGGACTTCCAGGCAGAGTGAAGAAACTCAAGATGAATCTAGGCATGTGGACACCAGTCAGACACGGAATGAGTCGGGCACACAGAATGGGATAGAGGTAAAAGCCATATGGTAGAATGTAGGTTAATTTAAAAAAATGGGTTAATTTAAGTTTTAAGAGTATTGAAAACAAGCCTAAGCTAAAGGCCAAGCTTTCATTATTATTTAATAAGTCTCCATGTCATTATTTGGCTGGCTGGACAGAAAAAGAATAATAGGATTATACATAGGATTCTGGCAGACCATACACAAAGGATGTTAGAGAGAGAGAAACTGATTTTAAAATGTCCTAAAACATCACCCAATACTGGGCCGCTTATGTTTTCTGCTGAGCTATCATGAGCAGTGTTAAGTCTCTGATAACAGAAGCACTAGCCAGGCAAGACCCTCTTTTGCCCCACCTAATGGAGTTAGCAGAGCAATGATGGCACTGGCAGCCACTACTGCCACCCCAAAGACCCAGTGCTTTATAGGAACAAGCCACTATTTGCAGGAAGGCTCCCTGGAAATGCTCAAGGCCATGGCCATGAGAACACGAGAAGACATATCGCAGTATCCCAGTTTCCCAGCATTTGCAATATACCTTCTTATCCTTCTCAGAGCCATCTGTGAGGAGGATCCCCTTGGCCTGCATGTGACGATACAGAATCTTCTGCAGAGCTGACATGTCGCATTTGATCACATACTCAACCTGGGACAGAGCAGAATACAGATAAGCACAGGAGGGAAAGGGGCTGTTGGACGATGGCAGTGGAGGAGGGACCGCTGGGACCAGTCCCGGAAGAACGGAGGAGATGGGACAAGAGCAGATCAGAGTCCTCAAGTTCAAAGGCAGCATGACAATGCTAAGACATATACAATGTTGCATGTAGAAAATGTAAGGTCCCAATTCCAAGACTTTCTTGATCTCATTTCTGAGGCAGGGAGTGGCTTGTCAACTGTGTTACAATAAAATGTTCATTCCAATGTATTTTTAATATTTGTCCTGCTTCTTGGTCCTGCATACTTCCAGATGAGCTGAACAGTATCAGGAAAATGCGTGACTGCCCCCAAATCTGAGGATTTTCGTCGTAAAACGTCTTTAAATGGGTACGTGTGGCCACGTCAGCACTCATCTAGGAAGATTTATAGCAGACCTAGGTTGACTGTCAGTAACCTCTACTCTGGAGAAACGTGAGGACAAACGTGAAGACAAGAGACGCAGAAGAGTTAACTCACAGCAGGACACAACACCCACAACTTCGTGCCTGCCAAAAGCAGGGCAGGGCATCCTGTGTGTCCAGTTATGATAAACAAAGTCTTGTTTTCTGCAGCTTAAAAGGATGCCCATGCCCACGACCGATCACACTCTTGCAAGTCTTTAGTATACTCTGAGGGCAGAAAATAAGACTTCTTTATAGGGCTCTTGTTCCCTAGTCCCAGGAATACAAAAGCGCCAATTTCAAAGCAAATGCCAGATTACCACCTGGATACCTAAGAAGGCGATTGAGGGAAATGGGCCAACTGTCGGGTGTTTGATCAACTGTGTAAAAGTGATCAGGTTGTTCAAGGAGCCTGAGGCCCGGGAGGCACAACTGGTTGTCTCTACACTAGGCAACTGCAGGAAGGCCTGCCTTTATTTTTTATTTATTTTTTTTTAATGAAAGTGAGCTAAGGGTAGCCCATCAGGCTGGTTAATAACTTTCTAGGTAAAAAATAAATAAATAAACAGATAGATAACCTTCTAGGTCAGAGAGGCAGCAAATCTTTAAATTTAACAAATCAGTACACACACAGCATAGGCTTTGTGCTTGGCCTATCTGATCGTGTCTTCTCTTTATTCTCCTTTTCTTTAAAAACGTTCTGACGTTGTGCAGTCTTCCTGAGGTATAACTGATACAGGTTACACGTATTTAGTGGACCTAGGGTGATCTTTTCCTCTGCACATCCCCTGCAAAGGAATCACCACTAGCCTATCTTTTCAAAGGCTCTCATCTCTCAACAAAAATTTGATTGTGGTGAAGAAAATGTTAACTTTAGACTTTAACAAATTTAACAATGATGGCATCAAGGGCCAATATTGATGCGGTTTTTCTCACTCAATCCCTACAAAGTCTGCATGAGGTGATCACATTTAGTCTCCTCATTTCATAGATAAAGAACCTGAGCATCCAGGAGGTTAAGTTCCTAGCTCAAAATATAGCTGCTNNNTGTAACCTCTCTGCTGCCTCATTCAGACTTTCCTGAGTAAAGAAGACTAAGCTGATGCTTTCTAAAGGCGTGCCAGGAGAGGGAAGATCCAGAGGCAAGGACAGAACTTTCTATCTGTCAGTCAGCCACTGTGGCTGGAGGTGGAGTTGTTCAGGAAGAGGAGGGAAGAGGGAGGCAGGCTGCTGTTACCATGGAGACAGGATGCTAAGCATCCGAACAGAGATGAGACCCTCTAGAGCAGTGGTTCCCAACTTTCCTAATGTTGTGACCCTTTAATACAGTTCTTCATGCTGGGGTGACTTTTACCCCAACCATAAAATTATTTCATTATTACTTCATAATTGTAATTCTCCTACTGTTACGAATCGTAATGGAAATACTGGATAAGCGAGCAGGATATCTGGTATGGGACCCCCAAAGGGGTTTGAGAACCACTGCTCTAGAGAGCGACATAGCTGATCTGGAGAGAAGACACCCATGGCCCTTCTATCAACAAGGGGAAGAGAAGCCAGTGAGATCCAAGGGCCAAACCTGTTATTACAAGCTGCACATGCATGTTTTACCTTCCCTCCTGGAGTATTCCCTTATCAATTACAGGTGATTTCATTTGCTCTTGCTCTTTTCTCTAAGCCTAGATGCCAATGATGTTAGGGACCCTTTCTAAATCCTGTACACAAGATCTTCTCCCAGGGCCAATGAGATGGCACAGTGAGGAAAGGAGCCTGCCTCCACGCCTGGTGATTTGCAGGCAATCCCTGAGATCCACAATTGAAGGAGAGAACCAACTCCTGAAAGTCAACTTTTGGCCTCCACATGCACCATGACATGTGTGGACACAGTTCCATCATATCACATGCACATTATGTGTACACGTGTCAACAAAATAAATAAATGCAATTAAAAAAAATTCTCCCAAGAGCCCTATCAATGAAAAACCATTTCCTCCTCCATGTTCCTCAAAGAAAATGGTCCTGGACTTTGTGTGATGATAAAACTCATCTTTCTAATATATGGCTATGGATTTTCTCAAGAATTATTATATACATATACTAATATTAGCATCTCAAGTTATGAGTTGAGGCCCATAGGACAGTGGGACAAAGTTAAAGAAAGTTAAAGTTTGCGTCCTTTTATAGTGATGCCAGCATGATGATATTTAATGGTTTTTATCAGTTCCAACCTGATTCCTCTATGTGCAGTTAATGAAAACCCCATGAGGGATACAGGAGAAATAGCATGGCTTTCTTCTCACTGCTCTGTGCTCACACTACCCCACACTTCCACCTCTGCTCCCTGGCAGACTCTCTTCAATCTTCTGGGGTCCGAGGGTGTTAGCCTAGTTAAAACTCAGATCAGGGTTGGGGCTACAGCTCAGTTAGAGTGGATTCCCAGCATGTATGAGGCCCTGATTTCAATCCCCAACACTTTGAACCAAAAAAAAAATCAGATCACACAAAGACCACTTTTGAAGACATGCCTGGTAGCCATCACAACAGCCTTCTGAACCTGAACACACAGGCAAGTAAGAATGACCAGATACTGAGATGGTCTAGCGGGAGAATCCAACCGATGCCTCCCCTATGACCACCCAGGTCCAGGAGTGACTTTGTGATAGACAGACACACCACCTGTTATCAGTGTCACCACACATGCTACATATCTATAGAGCATAATATTTTCATTCCAAGAGAAACATAAATATACATAGCTGCCCTAACATTATTCTGCACTACAGCGGGATGTAATAGAGCACCCTCTGCACACCCTGTTGCTACTCATGGGCACTGGAGACTCCTTCCTTAAAGCAGCTGAAAGGCAGGGTCCTTTACTTGGCTGGTTGGGTGAGATCACCTCCCACGGCCACACCAGTATTCGGTGTGAGCAGATCTCATGCCGACCACTCACGTGGTAACTTCCATTTCTGGGGTAATATGTTTTATCTGTTCTGAGTGCAAGGAAATGCACAGAGGAAACAAATGACCAGGACAGACAGAGAAAAGGGACTGACTGAAGATTCCCAATAGTGGTGATGATTTCAACGGGGTTGGGTCTTAGCTCATCCTCCCCAAATGCAATGGCACCCAAGTTAAGCAGTCTGTGAGAGTTCCTCTAAACACACAGGGAATTGGTGACTTCTGAAAAGGGTTGTCCCTTGCGAAGAGATACTCTTGACAGCTATTGAGACTGCGACAATTCAAGTTCTAAGGACAACTGAGGCACTGACTTCATGCACACACTACCCCCTGAGGATTCTGTTAGTGAATGACCCAATCAGTTCCCACAAGGACCTGAACCCACTGATTATACTGTCTAAGATCCGCCCCCCGTGCCCCTATTAATTCAGTAGAACCTGAGCTTTTTCCTCAGAGCTCCTGCTGGTGAACTTCTCTTCATTCACAATTTTCATTCCAAAAGGACAGATCCATTAGAACAATGAACCTGGATCACTGTGCGACAGAGTTGCATGTAGGGAACTGAGATTTGTTTCAACAAACAATTCAATTAACAAAGGTCTCAGACCCTTGAATCCATGCCATGAGAGAGGAAGGATGGGAATGATTAATTCTATTAAGCATCCCCAGCTTTTATTTAATGAACACACAAGTTTTCCATCCACACAAAGCTTTTTCCTACATTCTACACAAATTATGTATAAAAATAAAACCAGGATTGACGTTAGCTGGTCCAAGTTCTGGTTAACTTCAGACACTGGACACGCACACATGCACACACACATGCACACACAGAGATGCCACCGTACACACAGCCAAAAGCATCACTAGTTCTTAAGACTATGATTCACAGAGGAAAAGAATCAACAGACGACCTCAATGGGAGTGCAAAAGAAGAATCACATTTTCATTTAGCTCAAGTTGCCGTGTACAATCCCTTTTCTTTGAACTGCTGTTCTTTCCCGAATGTAAGAAGTGGACTTTGCTGTAGGTAGGGGCCCAGTATATTCCCCCTGCTCATTAGGTATCCCACCAGCCCATTATGAGAGCTGACTTTCCCCTGCAGCAGAGGTGCCTTTAGGGTCACCCACATATATATGTAGAGATACTCAACTCAACACTGTTCAATATCAAGGAGATGGAATTAAAGGTGTAACTTCATACCTATTAAAATATTAAAACAAATAGTAATGACCCTCACAACATATCTGACAACACCAAGCACTGATGGGATTACATTTCGCCAGCAGGACCACCAAGCAGTTTAGGAAGGTACAGAGAACACTGAGAACACATGGTTTTATAAGACCCTTATAAACCATTCATTAACCAAATAACACAGCAATCATACTTCCGGATGTTCACTCAAGTGAAACAAGAGTGTCACATGAAAGCCTGAATGCAGACGTGTACAGCAGCTCTGCTCAGACGTCAGGGGCTAGAGAGATGGCTCAGCAGTTAGAACATTTATTGTTCTCACAGAGGACACAGGTTTGTTCCCAGCACCCAGACTGCACAGCTCACAAACACCTATAACTCCAGCTCCAGAAAATCTGGAACACTCTTCTGGCCCCCACAAGTTCCTACATCATGGGGTACATATAGATTCATGTAGGGGAGTGCATACCCACCCACCTATACACCTTAAAAAAACAAACAAAAACAACCCAATGTCCCTCAACAAAACCAAACCCATTGTAGGTAAGCACTACAACTTGGATGGCTTTCAAACACACTACATGGCCTGAAAGAACCCAGGTAAAAACTGACACTCTTTTAGGGATGGAGAACAGCTCAGGGCCACATGAGGGTGGGAAGGTAGTGACAAGGGCTATTGTCCTCTGGGTACAAAAGAGGACTGGCACAGCTGTGCAAAGGAGAGCAGGTTAGGTGAGGGGGCGGTTGTGAAGTATGGTTCTTAACACAATGAAGTAGATGTTTGTTTAGACCTCAGAACTGCAAACTAAAAGGAGTCCAGTTCTATACAGAAAATCTACTAGATGCAAGCTAAAATTAGGATTAAAACGCACTTTCTTGATCCTTCTTCATAAAAACATCGGCGAATAAAATAATACAGTGGATTTAGCTTTTTTTTTTAAACTCGGGCCTTGTGTAGGTTAAAGGAAGAGGTACGTACATACCACTCCCAAGGATGACAGCCAAATTTCCAACTTTCCCCAGGTTAAAAAAAAATTAACAAGGTAATGAAAGTAGAGAATAGATATCGATGGATCAAATTAGGTCATCAACAGTCACATATATGCCCTAGGTGGTTTACAGGGAGAGATGAAAGAGGGTCACAGAGAACACAGTAAAGACAAGAAAATGGTGAGATGAAACTTCAAGTGGACAAGAGAGAAGAGCTTCCATCCACAACAGAAACCTGGAGCAGAACAGACACTTGGAGAGAAAACTAAAACCAGAGACAAAACACCAGGACAGCAGAAACTGTACCCAGTTTGTGCTCATGTGTCTAGCACTTAGACCTCACAGCAGTCCTGTGAGGCAGATGTCACATATTTTCCTGGAGACCAATAGGCTACCCTGGTCTAAATGACTTGCCAACATCCACATCACAAGCAATGGAGAATGCAGGGGGCTCCCGCACCCACTGATGGGCAGAGTCAACAGTTTCAGCTCCACCAAGTTGCCTCCAGGACCAGGTAAAGTGGTTGCCTTTAAGGACATGGATACTTAAGAAAGACATCCACAGACAGTACCACACAAAGAACTTTGCTATTACCCAGAGGTCAAGACCACAGGAAAGCGAAGGGAATGATCACTGCACTTGATCCCCAAGACGCATTCATCAACAAAGTAAAATACATACTTAGACTTTTACTAGGATACTCATAGTATAAGACTTTTATTTTCAATTTTTGTGACTATTAATGCATAAGGGATTAAGGCATAAAACTCTCTCACAGCAAAGTAATCAACTCTGCCCAGCCATCTACTTTACAACGGACAGGATGTGCCAATCTGTCCAGTAGTTACCCAAAAATTCACAACCAAAAAAAAACCAAAAAAAAAAAAAACCCAACCAAGTATCAAACCCCAATCAAGCTACCTCTCAGAAGATGGAACTTCAGGTGTAGATGGTTCCAGGTTAAGATCAGGGGTACAATAATCAAAATTCAAGTCCAGTACTAACCCGGGCCCAAAGAAACTCAAGAGAACTAAAAACTGTATCCAAAGAGCAATCTGAAAACTACTTGCCTAGACGTTCCCAGGTAAGTCCACAGGAACTTAGTTACACCACACACAAACAAATGCGCATCCCAGTCTGTTGTTTAAAGCAACTCTCTCTCTCTACCCAAACAATAACATCACAAATAGTAAACACTAAATGAACTTTCAGGAAACCTGGCAGATGCCTACGGATCCCTTCAATTTCCCTTCAGTGATGACATAAGTACCAAATGCCAATCGTTATTTGCCTTAGAGCAGGACAATTCTAAAATGCCTCCAGGTGGGACTAAAAAGCTCAGTAACAATAACACACACACACACACACACCTAAAATCAAAAAGACTCCATGAATTTGATTATTTTATTAAACCCGCCCCAAAGTTAAAGAAACCAGACTGATAATGTTGTGGGCTCCCACCCCACCCCCCAGCTCAATCAAACACAGTCTTTGAGGATGTCTTCAAGACACTTTGCAATGGAACTCTAGGCCTGTTGTTTCAGACATGCAACCACAAAGGCAGGTGCCAAAGACACATGCACAGGAGGGAAAAAGCCACTACCTGAATCTGCAACTGACCTTTTCTGGAAGCTGAGATTCAACCTCTTTCTTCAGTCTCCTCAGTAAAAAGGGTCTCAACACCTTGTGCAGACGCCTAATGATCAAAATAGTTTCTTCTTCATTCAGGTCCACCTACAAAACAACCTTAGTTGAATTCGTGAAGGATGTTCCACACAGAGAAACTCTGTTGCACTCATGTGTTTCGATGCACACTGAAATTTCACATGCTATAAAGCCAGGTGAATGCCAGCCAACAACACCTCCAAATTTTTTGCCCACCTGCCTACCCCATTGGAATAAAATGACTGCCAAATAGGTGTCTTTGCCTTAGAGTCTAGTTTTGTGGGAACGAGCCCTGGGGCCAAGTTTCACATTAGTAATATGAACAACCCCAAACACAGAATAAGGACAACAATAAAAACTGACTTGAGGTTGGCACAGAACGGGAAAAAGGGGCAACAGTTTGTGTGTTCCTACTTCAGTTGAATTCCCTGACATTTGTGTCCAGTGCACAAATCTACAAAAGGATGGGTGTGTGAATATGAAAGCTCTTCTTTACTGGAAGAGCTCTTGGCTCCTCCATCATAGCCCCTTTTCCTTCCTCTGACCAAATCTTTGTTCACCTTCCTTTGTTAGCCTCTAGGGGGCAGAATTAATTGACACTGCTTTCTCCAAATGGGCAAGTCAGTTAATGAACAGCGAATGCACCTACAAGGTACCTCAAGATTAAAGGGCTAAGAGTGCAAACATAAGTTTGTCTATAGCATATTAGTGGCTTTTCATTCCTATCGTCAAGGAACTGGCAATCAAAAGGGTATGTGTCCCTTTCAGGGATTTCGTTTTCTTGCAATAGCCCAAGCTTGCCTTACATGAGCTCAAAGAGAAGATATTTAAAGGAATAATAATAATACATTTGAGAATAGCTACTCCAGGATTTAAGGTGAATTTATGTACAGACAAAAATGAAGGCTTACACTAAAACCTGAAAAATGTGTGGAAAATTAATGTATTACACTCAAGCTCTGTGGAAGTACATCAAAGGGGAGTCCTAAGTTTATAACAAGGATTTCTGGGTTCCTGTTGAATTGGCTGAGTTGGGCTGTGTAAACTGATGAAGCCAACACCTCCACTCTCACCTGCCCTGTGACATGCTGTAGTTGAACACTCTGTCAGGGAAAAGTTGGCAAAAGAGGCTGGGATGCCCCATATGAATCTAGATTCAGAGGAGAAAACCTAATCCCAAATGAAACCAGATCCCACCCACTGACCAAAAAGCATTATAAACCACCCTGAGGGGTTTCTCTGGCTCTTACGTTCCACATTTTATGCCCTCTGCTTTCATTTCATCGTCACACTGTGGAAAATACACACAAAGACACATACACAAACATATACACACAGAGAGACTTTCTTGCACACACACACACACAAGTTTGACCAGTACCCTTTCACCAGTCATGGCGAATGGCGCGTTAAACCACTGCTCGAATGTGCTGCAGCTCTTGAAGATTGTAGGGAGCAGGAAGTTGAGGAGGGCCCAGAGTTCTGGGAGCTTATTCTGTAGTGGCGTCCCAGTCAAAAGAATCCTTCTGGGGGCAACATAGTGTGTGTTCAAGACCTGAGTCAGTTTGCAGTGGTGATTCTTCATTCGGTGGCCTTCATCCACGATCATGTATTTCCATCGAATCTGAAACACAAGAGGGAGAACCGATGTGGGCCTGGTGAACAGAAATACAGTGGCTCCCAAATGACGGAGGCATGTGTGTGGAAAAACAAAGATCCAGCTTGGCACATGACACACAGAATGATAAGAGACAGGAAGCCCAACCAATGGAGCATTGCCCATGTCCTTCAGACTTTTAAAATGACAATGTTCCCCCTAGGACCAGTGATTCAAATTCACCTTTTAGAAACAAGTAAACAAGCCCAGAGAGCAATGGGTACTCCTATGACTAGGTCTGGCCTCTTTCCCCTCAACGGTCTTCTTGCTACTGTGTCATGACAGATCCTCCAGACTTTTGTGGTCATGGTTCCTCTGCTCACAGCACGAACAGAATCCTTACAGCTGCTTGAAGCAGCCATTAATGGCTGGCTTCTGGAAGATGCAGGGCCACTATCTCCTAGGCCTTCCTGTCCTCTTTCCTAATAGACCAGCTGTCTACCACCTCTAGGGCATGGCTCAGTGTTGCATTGCTAAGACTAGAAAGTTGGAATATTACACACAAAAATCTAAACATTCGGTTTCTTAAAAAATGATCAAACTAACAGCGCCCCCCTTGGTTCATGCATGATGCATGTTCCTCATCTGCCAGGCTGAAGAATCCTGTTCTACTCAAAATGATCACAGGCTCATTGGCAGAAAAGCAATGCAAAAATACCATTCTCCACCTGGGCTAAACTGCAGAATTAAAACACAGCAAACTCCTCAACACAACTAATAAACGCTAAAGTGAGGATGGCGCAATACTCTTCCCAAAGACTTCCGGTCCTTTCCTCTCTCATACCCTACCTTTCACAGTCTCTTCAAGTTTACTGCTCGAGGAAGAAATATAAGGGTTGTACTACTAAGCCTAGCTTTTGCCTACACCAGTGGCTCTCAACCTTGCTAATGCTGAGACCCTCATGCTGACTCCCAACCACAAAATTATTTTTGTTGCTAACTCATAATGGTAATTTCGCTACTGCTATAAATAGTAATGTAAATATCTGATATTTCAGATGGTCCTAGGTGACCCCTGGGAAAGGGTCATTCCACCCCTCCCCCAAAAGGGTTGTGAAGCACAGACTGAGAACCTCTGGCCTACACAAAGGTGGCATTGGTTTAAAAAACAAACGAAAAAAAAGTCTGCTGCTCAGATGTCTCTAGCTCTGGGGTGAGAGTCAGAGGGAGCAGACAAGCAAGTAGGGCATAATTCTCATCTCCTCATTAGAAGGCCCACTGAAGCTAAGGAAAAGAGAGAAAACCATCAGCCAGGAGAGGAAAGGACCAGCACTCCCTGCCCCATTTCTCTACCATCGCCAAGTATGTAAGAATGACCAAAGGTTTACAGCCAACATGCCAACATCAGTGGAAGGAGGTCCACGAATAAAAACGCATCTAAGCGTTATAATAGCATATCTATTTTAAATCGACTTTCTTCCACAGTTGAGCTCGTGAAGCAACAAGGAACCAGAGACCTTTGAATTCTGCCCTCGAATACGTACTAATTAGGTCTACGGCTTGGAAAAATTATTACCCCTCTCTGGGACACCATTTCTCCGGTAACAAATAAAAGCGCTGCTTCTTGTTACCAGGCGTCTCCAATGACTTTGAAATACATATGCACAAGACACAAGATGATTTTTTTTTAGGGATCTCAAAGGCACAAACACATTCCCACAGTAATATTGGAGACACGTCATTTTTGACACTGCCAAATTCATCTCGGAGCGCGAGGAACTGGAAGGCGGCCTTGCTGTCAGTGTCATCTCAATTATTAAACCTCCCCTGGGCAGGAAGTTCCTTTATGTTATTGCCTATGATACCATGAAGGGAACTCAAAGTTCCCAGAGCAGGGGTTTAAGGCAGAAATGGAACAAACTCCAGAAATAGGGATTCTGCTCAATTCTGACCATAACTTAGTTTCAGATTGAAGGTTTCCAAACACCATGCGGTCAAAGAAATTACCACAGAGGGGAAATATTAAGTTTTCATGATTTGTTCCAGGAAGGATGGCTTTCCTCCCTCTGCGTGATCATATTAGGAGACAACATGACATAAATGGGAAGGAACCCTTCCCCACTGTGGCTAAAGGACAACTTTAGACATACAGATGACGAGCCAGGTAGGTCACTGACACAACCCTTTCTCAGCGCCAAAGAAAAAGCCCCAGGAACGGCCCTGAGTAATTTAAACAATAATTGCCCGTTATTTTACCAGGGAAACACTGAAAACAGATCAAGTACACAAGCTGCAGCGTGGATAAATGCTGAGATGGAGGACACCATCTGGAGGGGGCCTGCTTGCCTTCGGAGAGAGAGGCACAGAGGAATGAAGCTGGGCTGACAATAACCCAGGGCAACAAAAACAATTATTTCTTTCCAAGCATATTGAGGGCTGCTGGAGAGAAAAATCGCAGAAGGAACCCAGGTGAATTTTCTTAATAGATGTGGAATTGGGGCTGGGAAGATGGCTGGTTTTCCAGGGGACCCTGGTTCTATTCCCAGCACTCATATAGAGAGAGGCTCACACCGGCTCTAAGTCCAGTCCCAGGGGATCTGATGCCCCCTTTTGGCCTCCATGAGTGCTGTATGCACTTATGTTCTCGGAAAAACACTCATACACATGAAATAAAAATAAAGGAAAAGAAAGGAACTCATGACAAACGTGCAGAGCAGGGCCCAGGATAAATCAATCAATTAGTTGATTAATCAATTAATCTCTCCTCTCTCTCTCTCTCTCTCTCTCTC
>LOJH01002052.1:44953-81782 GCA_001685095.1 Ellobius talpinus
AGGGGGTGGTGATTAAATATAAACAATGGAGTTTCTACCAAAGATTAGAAAGATAAAGGCTCCTACACTTAGACTTGTCTGAGACTTGTCTTTTCTGTCTTGCTGACTAGAGGAGGAACTATGTGCAGGTTCAGAGGACTGATACCCAGAATCACACGCATGGGTTCCCACCCAGCCTGCAGAGGACCCGGAATCACGCGCATGGGTTCCCACCCAGCCTGATGAGGACCCGGAATCACACACATGGGTTCCCACCCAGCCTGCTGAGGCACTCCAACAAGGGCAGAAACCTTGTGTTCAGAAGAGAAGCCAGCCAGTTACCAGATACTAAAGGTTCCATTTTTGGAATTCTCCAGCACTATACTCCAGAGATGGTTTTAATTAATGAGAGAAAGTCAATTAATCCCACCATTCTTTCCATAGAAACCAGAAATAAGCTACAAATTTGGCCAACAAAGAAAATCAAATGAGACAATGAAAAAGCCAATTTGAAATAGCTAGTGAGTGGAACTGGATCACCATTTCAATGAATAGCACATTAAAAAGCTTGAAGAGCCATAAATGAATAGAATCAAAACTATTCTACAGAATACTCTCTTATGAATATACTATGAGCTAGCCAGAGCGTTATCTAAAAACTGCCTCATGATCAGACCCTTTCATTACTTAAAGTCCCCCAAACTAATCTATTTTCAATACCATTAGGCAGCAAGAAGCAGAGAGCTATTAGAAGTCCAGTCGCCCTCAGTTCTGGGGTTAGACGACCTTAGCAGTGTAACCTACAGCAAACAAGCTTCTCTTTGCCTTACTTTCTGCAGTAGGAATAGACCACTGTTTGGGCCTGCTCCTTCCAGAGCTCATATGGTACATGCCAAAGCCACAGTTCAGGATCATGAATGGGAGCTCAGGAGCTATTGTTATGCCTATCATTAAGACTGGTGAAGTCTGAAAACTGCCTCCTAAGGCTACGAGGTCAGCCACTTGTTTGTTCAAGGAGGACTCATGCCCACAAGGGTGTCCAGAACTTAGGAATCACTAAATGAGAATTTACCAGACAAAAAAAAGTGAAGAAATTACCATTGTGAGCAATGTGCTTCAGTTAGGAGCTATTCACTGCATAATTCATAGTATTGTTGTTGTCATGGTTTATCATCACCATTGCAATTAGGAGCCCAAATATTCTCCAAGTCATAAAATGGTTAAGAACACACATATGAGTCACCATTGATCCCTCCTGTGTCCCTCCCTCCCTGTCCTTGGATCCAATCCTGCCACACGATTATGAGACTTGGAAGCCAGGTGGCAGTCTGCTCTACAGAGAGAGAGATGCCAGTCCCTCCCATCATGCTCTGGGCTTCTGATGTCTAGTTGGTGCGCTTTCAGAAATCCATGTTCTCACACCAAACTCATGTTTTAATGTCAACACAGAAAACGAACCCAAAATTCCTTCCCCTTTTCACAAATGGACACAAGAGACTGTAACGTTCATTTCCATTGGAACTGACTTTGGACAGTCTCTGGGCCCCAGGTGAGACAGCTGGGTGCAAATGGGGCAGAAGTGACAGTATTCCCACCTCCTGAGAAATGTTCTCAAGCAGTTGTCTGTGTCATGGAATCACAAACACATGCTTTACTACTACCGGCTGGTGCCTACACTTAACCCCACTGATTTAAACAGAAAACCCAACTAGGCAGGCAGTGGAGGCGCATGCCTTTAATCCCAGCAGGGGCAGGAGGGGGAGGGAGACCCAGGCACAGGGACACTGAATCTAAGGGCAGACTGGTCTACAAAGTGAGTTCCAGGACAGTTAAGGCCACACAGAGAAAACCTGTCTCAAAACACCCTCCCCCTAAAAACAAACAAACAAATCAAACTAAACCACTGAAGTCCATTCATTAGTCAAGACCAAAGGAGCCCTGTAGCGGCTTCTTCCTATCTAACAAAATGCTGCAAACTAATTATGCTTATGCAGGCATGGAAGCATAATTAACCTACTCATGTCAGGGGAGATGTGGGATGCAAATTACTCCCAACTAAAGATTAGTCATTATCAAAAAATTACTGAGACACAAACAGATTCGGGCTCACAATTGCCAAGGCCGATGTCAATTTACACTCTCTACTTTAGGATGTCCACAAACAGAGCGGGAATGCGCCTTCTATTCAGGGGGCATATAAAATGAGGAGTAGGGCTACCGGAGGAAGGACGCCCGGAAATAGGAAAATCCTTGTCAGCTGAACTCAAGAAGACAGACTTCAGTGGGGCAGTCTGTTTAGAAGACGATGCGGAGGCTGCAGACAGCTTCATGTCAGCTGTCTTACAGTCAAATTATGAAAGAAGCCATTTTCTCCCTCAGCAGGTATCGCCACAGTGGGCTGGAGCAGCGTCTAAACGTGAGGGCGCCTTAAGGGCTCATTTCGCTTTTCTGGAAAGGAAGCTTCAGGAACCACTTGGTTTATTTTTCCTGTCATTTAAGTGGGCCTCTGAGCCCCGAGACAGGTGCTCAGGCATTAAAAAAATGCCCGGGAATATCAAATTAGCAGGCATGTGCACACCGCCTGTGTGGCGTTGTGCAGAGAAAACCAATTTGAACATTTGACTCAGGTAACTGGTCAAGCCAGTTAAACAGGACTTGGGTTCAAACTGGTTTCACCCATTTTTGACACTGAACTGACCAGATGAATGGGATCGCGTTGATGGTGTGTGTGTGCTCGCTGCTCGCCAAACAGTCCTTACACCTACACAGGCAGCACTGACTACGTCACTTTGATCCACCTACGGGGTCTTGGAATGAAAAGCTGCAATCAACTACAGAATCTCTAGGGAAAGAGTAGAGATAAAACAATCGGAAAAGGCTGGGAGTAACTAGAATCTGCAGCAAATGTCTCAACGACATTATTCTGTTTCACTGACAATCATACCAGCGGGCTTTGATGGTTGTGTTTAATATTTAAGACGGTTAAAAATCCCATTTCCAATCACTGTACTGAATAATGTACCATGCCAAGAAAGTTCTCCCCTTCAATGTACAGCAGCCTTGAGCTGTACTCATAAGAGTGGATGGAAGGTGGGACAGAGAAAAGAAGAACGAATGAAAGGACTTTGAAAATTGATTATATTGAGGTTACTCAGAAAGATGAAATTTGCCATGTTTTCTCTCATACTGCGATCCTCCCTTCTAATGGAAAAAAAAAGATAATGCAAATCTTAAGTATGAAAGTAAGTCTAGGCTATGAAAGTTACACAGACTGAGAGAGGAAACCCAATGGCATTGAGGACAGAACACAGAGTGTAAAGGAACATAAGTCACACAAAAACAGAAAGGAAGCAGGGCAGTGGTGGCGCACGCCTTTAATCCCAGCACTCAGGAGGCAGAGACAAGTGGATCTCTGTGTGTTTGAAGCCAGCCTGATCTACAGAGCGAGTTCCAGGACAGGCTCCAAAGCTACACAAAGAAAACCTTGTCTCAGAGAAAAAAAAACCCTTCCCCCTCAAAAAGGAAGCTCTACAATGAGTGGGAGGGTACAAGAAAGAGAAGGCTTATAGAACAGCGGGGGGGCCAGGAAGAAACAAAACCAAATGCTGTATGAGGACCGCCATAATGGAAAGCTTACGTTCTGTGTGTTCGTAACAATAGAACTAAGCAAGGCAAACCCATGAAGAAAGCACTACCTGGCAGTGGTGTCCATTAATAGCACACGTTTTCAAGACACTTCAAAGACATCCAACAAGGATGTTATTTCCACTAGTATACCCCTCATGGAAGAGGTGGAAGGGAGAACTTTATATTTAATTTTTGCTAGGCATCAAATACTTCTAGATGCTGAAGCAAGACAACCGAACAGAGCACTCGGTGGGGGTACCCCTGGCAAGAGCTCCTGACCACAGCTTATGCAAAAACTATGCCCAAGGCAGGATGGGAAATTCTTTATGATCACCAGAAAAGGCTCTCAAGCAGAGGTCACGCAAATCAGAAAATTCCCTCTGAAGGAGCTGCTGATGAGCCTTGTGACCAGCAGAATCTGTCAAAATAATAAATCTTCATGCCCTTTCTACAAGGCCCCAATAGCCAAGGTATCTGTCACTGTCCTAAAAGACATCCTCTACTTATATACAACCGATCCTCCATTAGGGGGGAAAAAAAAACAGAATCAGCTGGCCAAGCTATTCCCTGTCACCAATCCTAGTACTTAAGCAGTAGAAGTCAAGGTCACCCTTGGTTATGTAACAAGCTCAAGGCCAGCCTGGGCTATATGTGACCTTGTCATTAAAAAATAAATACAAATAAACAGAAAAATAAGTGAGCAATTTATTTATCCAACCTCACAAAATACACAGGTTAAAAATAGTCTTTATTTTTTAATTATATTAAACAAAATCAAGTATGTATGTGTATGTGCGTGCATGCATGCATCAAGCACATACATGGAGGCCAGAGGACAATGCAGGAATCAGTTCTCCGCTTCCACCACATATCAACCAAGTCAGTACCAGGCTTGGAGGCAAGTATCTTAACCTGCTGAACTGCTGAACCATCTCCCCAGACCAGGAATTGGTTTTCAATAACAAAACAAACAAAATATATGGAAAAACCAAGTGTATCTCAACCTCATTCCATCTGTTAGTCACAAGACTGCTTGATGTAGCAACCGATATTTGCTGAGCATTGCTGTGTGCCAACAAGGTCTCCAAATGCTTTAGATAAAATTGCTACATAAGCCTCACAACAGAGTTGGGGCAAGGGAAGTATTTCTATGCCCTTGTCCTGCTTAGCTTTTATTGTCTACTTGATACAACTTGGAGTAGGCTGGGTTTCCCCATCTACTGCCTGAGTAGGCATCTCAGTTGAGGGACTGTCCAGCTCAGTCTGTGGCCCTGTCCTTGAGAGAGACTTTCTTGATTGATGTGGGGAGACTCAGCCCACTCTAGGCGGTACCATCCCTTAGAAGGCGGGACGGGGCTGTCTGCATAAGAAAGATAGCAGAGGGCGAGCCAATGAGCAGCAGTCTTCCACAGCTTTGAGTTTCCCTCAGTAGTGGAGTGTGATCTGGCTGTGTCAGCAGAAATAACCCTTCCCTTCCCTAAGCTGCTTTTGGTCACGGGTTTATCACGGCAACAGCAATCAGACTAAAGAGGACCCTTTTGCTGAGTAATAGACAGGAGCACTCTATAATACACCTTTTAACGATATAGCCTACAAGGGACTAATAGCAAATTGGTATGCAAACACTTTCTTATGCAGCCCTGAATTTTAAAGGCTACATGCTGGTGTAATGTGGGGCGGAGGGGGGGTCCCATGCACAACCCTGTTTGTATGAGCTTGGTGGTTTTATCTAACCCCACCTTTTTTTCTTTTGCTTCCTGGTAGCCACCTGTGGTATATCTGTGACCACCTTGGCAAAACAGAACCCTCAAGGCCATGCAGAATGCTCACGGCAGCATTCACCCTGAAATGCAGAGCTTGTTTTCACATAACACACAAGCTCAATATTGAAAATGTTTTTCTCCTCTGACCCTTAGGTATAGACACGGAATTGACTTTTTTTTCCTCTTCTATTCCAAGACCAATAAAGAAAGGCAAGGCTAAGAATGAGAAGATTCTAAGTAATTTATAAACAGACACTTCATAGAAATGCACCAAATGGGGAAGAGAATTGAATTAACAAGGTCAAGACGTGCTACAGGGAGCCAACCCTATTATTCATGAGCAACACTGAAGACGAATCCTCCAAGAACAGCCAAGGATCTGTTATGCTGGGTGATTAAAATTGAAAGAAAAAAAAAAACAAAAACCTAACTAGATACTAGTTTAACACTGAAAGTAGAAAGTAATACTTATCCAATCAGACTACAAGGCCGGCCATGCTCCTCTTCGATCTCAGTACCTTAGTTGCCTGCATCTTCACTGCAACCAGCTCTGGGCTACGGCTATGACATCACTGAGTACTACAGGCTTTCTTGAAATAAAAAGTGCCTTGATGCCTTGTTTAATTTTCACAATTGTAAACAGGGACAGCATATGATCTAAACCCGGAGAGATACTGGGGGCACAGCCTGCACCTTACAGTGGGGGAGATTCTGGGGACACACTCTGCAGCTTACAGTGGGGAGACGCTGGGAGCACAGCCTACAGCCTAAGTTCTGATGTTCCCTCCACCACAGAGAAGCTGGTGACTCAATTGTTCACTCTGTCAAGGGGAGAACTCTAGAAACACTAAGGGCCAAATAAACAGCTTTTAAAAGCAACCCCTTCCTTTGTTGTCCAATAAAGAAACATCTGGAACTATTGACTTTTATTCTGAGCAGTCTTAAACCTTTCCAGGGAAGGAAAGAGTCCAGGAAGGACTAGGAAGAGCCTGTTTCTTCCCATGCTTCCCCTCCCTTTCCTCCCTTTCTTTTACCATTATCCATCCCACTTCTGCTGGGAGACAGTCTAAGAAGTTAACAGAGCCCTGCTGAAGGCAAAGGGCATCCAGGTGCCGGTCATCCTGACCTCCTGAAAGCACACAGAAGGCGGCTGGAAATAAACATCCTTCACAGCGATCAAGTGGGACCAACATGCTCAGAGCTCTCAGTGGACAGCTGCTGCCTTGGTATCTGTTATTTCTTTGCCAGGTAATCGAGCCTTACCTCCAATTTGACTTCCAATTTTTCGTATCGTCACAGGTAAAGATATTAATTTGGGGAACAAGCTTAATTAGTGGCTGCAACACTTCTTTTTTTTCTCTAGCACACTCCCTCAGCTCCTATGTAAGAGCTGATAAATGAAAGAATAAGATAGAAAGGACTATTGGCCAGGAAGCACAGCCACCCATCTCTAGGCCTGCTAGAATAAGCAGAACCAAGAAACCTGCTACAAATCCCCTCTGCACAACACAGTGCAAAAATATCGGCCTAACTGTGGCCACTCAATCATTTCTTTCTTTGCCTGTGGTGATGTGACTATCTAATTCCACAGCAGGAATCTATTAATTATAAACTAGAAGCTCAAGTCTGTGCCATTAGCTTTTAATCACAAGGAAATATAAAGAACTTTAATGCTACAAACACTAAGAGCGACAACCTCTGCAGAGCAGGAAAAACTGGAACTGTCCTTGAATGGGGTCTGCTTACAGGATATTCCAGCACCGTATCTGCTTGCCTCTGTGCCCTTTCACTGGCTCTGAAAGTTTTGGGAAGTCTATAAGGCTACCCTGACAAGAAAATGAGGTACTCCTCAGTGGTATGTCTAAATCCAAGCCGCGAGTCATCCATTCCCCACTTCACAATAAGGTGAGCTATCGCAGACGAAGGGAATCAGGTACAAGAAGGTGCCATCTCAATCATTTATTCCTTCTCCTTAATTATGAAACAAGTATGAGAATTCAGAAGCCGTGAAATTAATTATATTTTTTGAAAAACATTCTGTTCAATTATTCAGTGTAGAGAGTAAATGATTCAATGCTACCAACTCCCCTTCCCCCGTTTTCAGTTCTAATGAACGGTTTCTGTTGATGTGTGTACAGAAGTTATTGTGAGATTGAAACGCAGCTGTTTGTGCCTCAGTAACCACCAGGCAATGGTTCCAGGAGACCTAAGTCTGTGGAGACCGAAATCTGAAGATGCACAAGTTTCCTGGGCAAATGTCAGTGTTCCCATGTCACTTACATGTCACTTACCTATATCCTCCTGCATACTTTAATCATCTCGTGACTACATATGCTACCCCGTGCAACCTAAATGCCATGTAAGATTGTTCAAAACACAATGCCAGGGAAGTGTCTGCATGCTTTCGATACAGAGGATATATTCTTCTTTTAGGATGCTGAGCCCTCTATCTGTGGGATGCTGACTGGGCTAACATCCAAGAAGATGTAGATTTCCTGGTCCATACTCAGCCACTTACTGAATTGAGACACAATGTCTGCAGAGCAGAATACCAAGTTTTGTCTATCACCTCTAATGACAACTAGGCTATATTTAACATGAGATTGTCCTTGTCTTTACAGCTAATAAAACTGATGTCAATATGTTTACCGTATTGTGATACCAGGACAAAAGAACCGAATTAAAACTTCCATCATTTTCATCTGTCCAAACAGACTGAAATGTGTGAGTGTCCAGAGCATCCCAACGATTTCTCATGTGTCTGCCCTTGGCTTCCTACTGTCTCTGCATTGTATTTTCTTCTTAACTTTTTACTCCGTTCTCCTAACTTACAAGTCCCTGCCACCCTGGCATTAAAACTATACAGTACTCATTTGTGTCTTATATTCTCTTTTCTCCTGACTCTGTATACTTGATTTGAAATGTTACACTATGTTAAACAGTAGCAACATAGACTGTGAACTACTCCACTGCAATAATCTTTTTATACCCGTCTCTCATACATCATCTACTTTTACACCCTACTAATCTACACAACTACCGAAAGTCAGTAATCCAAACCTCCCGTTAAGTTAGAAGTACTTCTTATCAGAAAGCAATACGCATCTAAAGCCAGTCTTTGGGCACACATCTCAGGCTGAACCTGTCAGGAAGAAGAGCTCACCTTCTTCCTCCTCCTCCTCTTCTTCTTCTCTTTGGCAGCTTGGGCCTGCTTGTGCTCCCAAACCAGGTTGGTCAGATTGGCCACATACTCATCAGTCTGCTGCAGTAGGTATGCTAAGCGTCTGTCTTTCTTTTGGTCAATGAGCTTCCTGTAGCCCTCTTCATCTTCAGCCTGTTCAGGAAGGAGAGGAGGATGAGAGCATGACGCATGGACACGCACAGGTCACTTCACACTTCCTTCTACTGTTCACAGCCTGAATCTGCGGATACGTAGGGCCAACCGGATGAGCCAGACTCTACCAGCTACCAGTGAAGTCTGCAAGTTGGCAAATATAGGAACGTGCAACGCGTTAGGCCCATGACTCTAAAGTCTGCAGCAAAATTATCACACACTGTGTGAGGGATGTGATCACACACTTTTAAGTCAGCCCTTCGTGTTCCGGGCTTCTTGAACTGCTCAAAATTAATGTAAAACCCGATGTGCTAATTAACACAAGCCATTTAGGTCCCGAACTCTGGTTCTACTGAGATAGAAAACAAACCCCATAATTTCCACCTCCATCTCCCACTAAATAACACGATGAGATCAAGTGGAAGGAAAGTGTTGATGTCCTCTGAGCCATTTAGAGAGAAATCTCTTAGACAGCCCAGCGAAAGAACATTCCAAAATACTTTTCTATGACGCCCGAATAAAAAGAGAACACCATACAGTCTCTAAGAGGTGGCTCTGTCCCAGCTCGGGGACTCAGCTGTAGGGTGTCACTCCAGCACATGGCGGAGCGACAGTGGCTTCACTGCTCTTCTGTTTAGCTGCTGTCTGCCCCGTGAATGAGCACGAACTCCAATGCTATTATAACTCTAATTGCTTTTGGCTATGGTTGATCTCACTTGAAGAAAGAGTGATAAAAAAAACCTTCAGTTTCTCTATTATCTGTATATTCCATCATTTAATTGCAAAAATTAATGATTTGCAAATGCTTAATCATTAGTGTCAAACCAATCTGTTGCTGGACTTCTAATACAGCTTTCCTTCGGTTGAATCAGGCAAATTTGCCTGTTGATTGCTCCGCTTACTACACAATAGTCTCCCTAACTCGAGCAAAGAGTGTTGACAGTATTCTCCACCCCAGAAACAGAGTGTGGGATGGAAGGTGGTGAGACTCTGGAACACCTCAAATGGTGTTTACTGTCAGGAATCCCCCAAACTAACAAAAATAACACACCGACTAGGACCCCAGCAAGGGAGACAATGTCTTAAGAACTTCGAGAACTGAACGTATGAGGTGAGGTGAGGCTTACTCTGACCCACTCGGGAATTCTGTCCCACGCAGAGCTTTGGATCTCTGATTACCTGTAAAGTTTAGTTACTTTTCTAAATTCCATGGTGTGCTTTGTCCAATTCCAGACACAAGTGGTCAGTAAAACCCAACACCCAGGCCAAGTACCTAAACCTGCCCATGTCTGCAGGCAGATCCATTCAAACCTAACTGCGAAAGTAAAGAGGTAAAACAACTTTTGGGCTGCCAAAAAAAATGCCAAGGGGGGGAGGCAAAAGAATGAATATGAATCTTGGATTCAAAGATATAACCTTGTAAGCTATTCATTCACAACAAAATCTTAGCCGTTCATCTAAAATACATTGCATGTTTAGAGGACCGCATTTGCCATTCTTCCTGGTGGGATTGCAAAACACAGCTCTTGCCTTTCTTTGAGAAGCTGTGTAAATGGATGATGGTGGTACCCTAGGGCACAAAACTATATCTCCTCAAGTACAACCCTGGATTATTAGGCTCACTGTGTAGAAAAGACAAAAAGTTCTCATTCTACCCTCCAGAAGTTCAGACACCTATGAGTATGTGTGTATATGTGTGTGTCTGTGTGTGTGAGAGAGAGAGACAGAGAGAGAGAGAGAAGCCGCTTCCCTTTCTTCTCTTGATGCCTTGTGTCGCATTCTCAGTGCAGAAAGATGCAAGCAGAGGACCTTCCCAGTTTCACAACAGGCCCTTACCATCAGCCTCCGCATTCTCTCCTTCTCGATCCGCTCCGTTTCCTTCTTTTGCTCCCTTTCTGTGTTAGCGTGCCAAGTTGCCACTGCTTTGGACAGCTTCTGGATCTTCCCAGCCACGGACCGATGATATTCCTTAAAATCTTTCGCATGCTGCAAAATACTGTTCAGGTATTCCTACAGGGTTCACAGGAGGGAGAAAGGGATGCTTTGGGTCCACTCTGCAGGGAAGGATCTGCACAACTGAAGATGCTGCAGCATGCACTGACATCATCGAAGTGTGCAACCTATGGATGATGGGGGCCTTCCTTGGAGCCTCTGCAGCACAGGGTATGGGCTATGGGCTACTGTGATTGTAGCCTAGGAAAGAATGGCTGCCTTCACTCCTGGGTGTGGACATTCAAAAATGGGGGAGGGGAGACTAATTGGGCTGGTGGGAAGAAAGACTTCCTTCATCTGTATATTGTAAACCTAGGGAAGAGATGCCCCCTTCACCTCGAGGGTGTGGTCATCTGAAATGGAAAAAGCAAGGACAAAGGCTGACCTATAAAACATCAACAAAAAAATTTATAACCTATTGTTCCATCACCCTGAAATAAACATGAGGATTCTGGACATTTCCAGGGAAAACCACATTTCTTCTGCTCCAACTTAAATTTAGAACGTGATGCAAAGTAAGTTTC
The DNA here is from genome assembly GCA_001685095.1 of Ellobius talpinus. NCBI lineage: Eukaryota > Metazoa > Chordata > Mammalia > Rodentia > Cricetidae > Ellobius > Ellobius talpinus. The sequence goes on from LOJH01002052.1 coordinate 56,173, forward strand.
CACAAAGCTGAAATCGCCATATGCAATCAGAACTCACTTTTCAGACAGAGGGAAAATATGTACCCTACTTACACTAAAATCTTTCAGTTTTTTCTTTCCTTTCCTTTCCTTTTTTTTTCTTCAAAAGGAAACTAAGTTAGGCACAAGATTAAGCACAATAAGACCATCACGAGACAAAACCAAATCCTACATCAATGTTTCCAAGCCCCTAGAAACGAATGCTCTTGAAGCTCTACCCCTGTGAATCCTCCAACTGGGTCCTTCAAAGAGCCCAGAATACTATAGAAAAATAACTTCCTGTTGGGGGATGGAGAGATGGCTCAGCAATAAAGAGCCTTGTTCATCTTCTAGAGGGTACAGGTTCGATTCCCGGCACCCACACAGTTGCTCAAAATCATCTGTAATTCTAGCTCCGGGGGAATCCAAAGATGTCTTCTGGCCTCTGTGGGTATCAGGCATGCACAAGGCACACAGCCACATATGCAGGGAGGGACAGGGAGAAGGAGGAGGGGGAGGGACAGTAAGCAGCGTTCCTCCGTGGTCCCTCCTTCAGTTCCTGCCCTAGCTTCCCCGAATGATGGACTGTAACCTGCAGCCAAATAACCTTTCCTCCCCAGGTTGTTTTATCAGTGTTTTATCATAGCAACTCAAAGCAAAGCAGGGCCCTCTTGCATCTCTAAAATGACGTCTCTGTCTTATTAAAACTTCTCGTTAACTTTCTGTTCAATGATGCCCCCATACCCGCCTCCTCCCCTCCATCCCAACTTGGCAAACATCCTGACCCTAACCACTGACCCCATGGGCCACCTGTGAATAGGAAGGGGATGCAAAGGTCTAAGGACCTGGTGCTTCTGCCGGCGTTTCCTCTCCTGTTCAATCTTCTGTTGCTTCTCCAGCTTCTCTGTCATGCGTGCCTCGCGCAGGGTCTGGCGCTTGCTCCGCTTGTAGGCTTTGGAGTTGAGGGCCGTCTCCAGGGTGGTATCCCTCCGCATGCAAGCCACGACCTCCTGTCTCAGCTATCAGGAGAAGGGCAGTTAGCGAATCCCCGCGACAGAAGCCAGGTCCTGGGCCCCGACCTCAACTCAGTGGAAACAGAAAGGGGCCTTAATGAATTTTTCTCAATCCAGTTGCAGTTGGCTATTACTGAAAGCGAGAACTAAAATTGCGCAAATTCACATGGTAATTTTAAAGACAGTATAAACCTTCTTTCCTCATAATTCACATCAAAAACAATTTTAGTGCTATAACAGTAAAAAATAAATGAGGATGCTGTGCTGGGTGAGAAATAGTTATTCATCTCATTTAATTATAGTAATGATGTTACTTAGCCAATAAAGCTTTTTTAACTTTTTTTACTCTTTTTTAACTGTCATAGTATCGTTCTCTTCCTGATCTACAAGAAGAACAAGAGAGTTCCCATCTATTCATGTTCCAAGTAACAGCAGAAACTCCAACAATGTAAATTCATAACTTCTAATTAATAAATGATGGGAAATGCCAGTCTGGTTTTCTGCCCTCTCTGTAATGATGTTCTTTAGTATTTAAATCTTACGTTGCATCATGGACTTGCTTTAGATTCTCATCATAAACAATGTAACCATATTACATATTACATGACAGTAGGCATTGGGAACTTGGAGGTCCACATTGCAATAATCGCTCAGTTGAACCTGAAATTGGCGTCAGTTGCATCTGCCCAGGAAACTTCACAGATAATAGACTTTTCAGTAATGTCAAACAAAAACTAGGGAGCACCCGGACTGCAGGACAGGGAATCACATCTCATGCTGGAGAACTCGTGCTCTAATGGGCATTTGACAAATCTGTGCCAGGCACTTTATTCATTCCTGTGATAAAGTTTCCTCTAAGATGTAATGGACCCTTCTATTTCTTCTTCTTTTTACATTTAACCTGAAATCTGCTCTCTGAAACCCCTAGCCAACAGCACCGATACCAGATGACCTTCCATCACATGCTACCTCAAGAAGTCAACTGTGTACTCCAGTCCATAGATGGTGGCCTTGTGATTTCAGTCAGATCTTCCCACAGACCAAATTCAACACTTCCAGCTCATGCTCATCCATGAACAAGTCATTCTGCATACCCCACACTTTAGCACGGCCTGTCTGATTGACAGAAGGCACTCCTGGTCCCCTTTGGTTTAGACAGGCAATCTGTGGGTGGGGACTGGCACCCTTGGACAAAACTCAGCCAAGGGAACATTAGTTCTACTTCATGTCGCTACATGCCTACCGATTCAGAAATCAGAAAATAGATCATTATACCAGATCTCAATAGTGAGCTCTAGGAGACGGCAACTCACTAATTAGTCAGTGTGTGAGTGGGTCCTATATGACCAAGTGCCCCTGAGTAAGGTTTTGATGAATGATTAAGGTAATGACACCATTTTGTGGGGGGGTATGGGTGTTTCTACAAACATGGGCTTGTGATTAGGAAAGAGACCAACGTATTTTCTGTTTCTGGGGTCACGGCTTGCTCTGCATATTTGGGTTTACTAGGAACACTATCCATCTAAGGCCTCCTTGGTTTTCCTTGGAGCCATGAAGGCAAGTCACAGCTCTCCACAATCTGTTGTTACGGTTTTCATCCACAGTACCAAAGTGCAATAACTGATATTGTACACTATAGTACAGGAGGAAAAATGTTTCTGATATACAGAAGGGGGAAAGAAGAGTGTAGTTCCTACTCATTACTTCCAGCTAGGAGCTGTCAGTCTAAAGACCGCTGTTTTACTAAGTTCCAAGCTTCAAAACAGTATCGAGCAGAGTCTCGGAAGCTCATGGACCCACTTTAAGAACAATTACATTGATTTCCGACACCTTGGACTCACCGGGGAAAAGGTATTACCTGACGCTGGAAATTGAGTAACCGAAGCGCTTTGAGCTCCACCGTTGCTTTGGTTCGTAAATCTGGTGGCAAAGAGCCAGGCAGACTTTCCAGTTCCTGTATCCTGTGAGCTATGCGAGCCTGAAGTCTAGGAGGAGAAAATAAAGAGGGAGGTGGGAGCAAGTGGAGATCTATATTTCTATAACCAACAACAGCTTTAGGTTTAGGTTCATGTATTCCATACACTGACAGCCGATTTCTGACCTCCAACTAGGTTTTCTTTTTTTAAAAGAAAAAAAAAGAGTTTACATTCACTTAGTTATGGCAAGTTGGGGGTGGTGGTGCACACGCTACAGTGCACATATGGACATAAGGGGACAGCTTGTGAGCATCAGTTCTCATGTGCATCCCGGGATGCCTTTACCTGCTCAGCTATCTTTCTGGGGTGCCAACAGGATTTTCTAATATTTCTAATGTTAACCAAAAAAGCTACCTTTGAGTTCTGGAAGGCAGACACTTTATACTACTCAACACTTTGAACTTCTATGTAGCTTCTAAGGCCTGGAAAGGAACCTCACGTTACATCGAGGGGTTGGGGGAGGGGGATTAGACATCCTTGCTTGCTCTCAACACAGAGAGAACACAGAGGCAGTCTGGCTAGCCGCCCTATCCCAGCCTGCCATGACATGCAAAGCCACAGCCATAGTTCTTCCTTCTGTTTTGAGGTGACAGTGACTATAGCAGCTAAAGCAGAGTGGCAAGCGCAGCTCTAGAAGCCGAGGCCGCAGAAGTGAGCCAGCTAAGAGACATTCCGAGAGAGCCCTGCCAACCACATCTGCTTCCTCTGGGCAGTGCTTGTTTGAGAAAAGACAGCAAACTGGGCATCTGCAAAAATCAGGGGCAGCAGTGAATAGCATTTCCTGAAAAGGATGCTGGGGGTTCTCATTTTAGAACCATCAAAAATGTAATTGCCAGTACTTCCTCCTAATGAAGGCAGACTAGAGAATAAAAGGCAGCTCTCTCTTTGGTCCCTGGCTGCTGTGGCTCTGACACATATAAACTGGTTTCAAGCCTTACTTTTATAAATACACATCACTGAAATCTAGTTTTAGAATAAACTCCTCCCCCAGCTTTGGGACAAAACTCTTTGAGAATAGAATTGAAAAGAAATAATAAAAGTTAGTGATAAGTTAATCCATTAAATACTCACTTTCCTAAGTGCATGTAAATATGTAAAGAACAATTTTGAATTCTCAACACACATACACATGCACAAAGAGGCACACATAAATAAATGCTGCAGTGGCCCCATCTTACTAATGAGGAAACTGAAGAAAGTACTGTCTGGTCTTGTGTGTCAGCTTGACACTAGCTAGACTCATCAGAGAGCAAGGAGCCTTAATTGAGGAAATGCCTCAATGAGATCCAGCTGTAAGGTATTGTCTCGTTAAGTGATCATTGAGAGAGGGCCCAGCCCATGGTCTGTGGTGCCATCCCTGGGCAGGTGGTCCTGGGTTTTATAAGAAGGTAGACTGAGCGGGCTAGGGGAAGCAAGTCAGTAAGCAGCTCTCCTCCATGGCCTCTGCGCTAGCTCCTGCTTCTGGGATCCTGCCCTGTTTTGAATTCCTGTCCTGACTTCCTTCAATGATGAACAGCAATGCTGAAGTGTAAGCCAAATAAACAAACCCTTTCCTCCCCAACTTGCATTTTGGTCATGGTGTTTCATAACAACAGAAACCTTAACTAAGACAGCACCATAGAGCTAGAAATGGAAGAATTCAAAATCAAAATCTGTTATATGGATTATTATCCAATTGGTTTTTCCCATCTACTTTTATAGCCCCAAATGTCTAAATAGGCAAAAAAAAATTATCTCTAAACACTGAATGTATGAAAAGAAACACACACACACACACACACACACAAAGTAAAACTGAAACAAGTTTTTACCTTTAAAATCACTTCGCTTTGTAATCTTATTATCAAGATCACACTAAAGGGACTTAGAGCTATTGCAGTGGTGGGAGATGATGTCACCCACAGTTTCATTATGCTACATCTTTAGTTCTAGACTCCATGCGTCCTTTTCTTATTTGATATCCTAGAACTTAAACCCCTCCTGTGTATTTTGGTTCGGTATGACACAGTGAGTCGGGTACTAAACTCTAGGAATGGCAGCTTCTGATTCCACCTTCCAAAGGACAGGTTCTAGGGTGCAGTGACGACAGGACACCTGGGTTGACGGTGCTGAGACTAGCCCACACTGAGCTGGATGGGAAGTTGGAGGGAAGAGAGGGACGAGAGGACCCAGGAGTGGGGGCGGGCTGGTGGTCATGGAGTTTGAGTACCTGGGCCACTGCAGCAGGTAAGAGCCAGGGGTGCACTTCTCCCTGTCGTGACTGCTTCTCCGAAGGAGAAATGGTTTTATTATTGCATCTCAAGACTTCCCGACACGGCAGAGTCTCTCTTTGTATGGAAGAGGCATGAAGTACAAAGCGCAAACTCCAGAAAAGAGGGGGAGGCGATTTTACAGCGAAATAATATATACTCGACGTGGCGCACGGGGTGGGTGGCAAAGCTACGNGGGGGGGGGGTAAACATACAAAACCATCTCTGTTGTTGTGCTTATAGAAATCTTCATTTTAAATAATGCTCCTCTCCAGACAATTTCATCTCCCCATCATCAATGGGATTCAGCAGGAAGTCTGATAAAGAGAGTCAGGATTCTAAACTTCCCAAAACAGCAGCAAGATGTAATCCTGCCTGACTGCAGGAGACTCATTTAGCGTCCTCATGAGCACAGAAAATTGAAGCAGAATTAGGTCACTCCAGTTTTTCATACAGACTGAAGAGTAAACCAAGAGAGGTTACTGTTCTGGCAAGGAAAAGAGTTCCATTAAAGGCAACAGATATTTGTTCAGGTCCAGGAGAGACGTTTATGATTCCTGTAGGAGAGTTATTTGAACAGAAAATGACACTGGTACATTTCGTTCCTTCAAGGAGCCGAGGGACAGACACTTTAAAAAGCGAGGGAGAGCGAAAGGAAACATGTGTAACTCTGGTGACTTCTGGCAGAGTGGCTATCAGTCGTTTCTGAGGAGGAATTTCCAGGGTTGTGATGGCAACAAGGACCAGACAAGGAAACACACACACACACACACACACACACACACACACACACGACAAGCTATACATATGTGTCTCTTAAACCCATTTCCACACTCAATTCTGTTGAGACCAGAGGTCTGATGCAATTTAAAGAAACCTTTCTCAAACCCTTTTAAGTGTGAAATGCATCTTCCATGCAAATATTTGTAGACAAGGAATTGTTTACAATTTACAATGTCAGTGTGTAAACTCCTGCAGTGCTCTCTGATTGACCACAGAAGGAAATGAAGTTGGGTATAGAAGAGTCAAGAACTGGTGCCCAAAGATGGGGGGTGGGGGTTGAGGGCTGAGTGCAGCATGCAAAACTGACACCAGAGAAAGAATAAATTTCCATGGGGGGCAGGTGAGCCAAAAGGAGAGCTATCTAAAAGGGAGGTAAGTATCTTCAGTCCCAGGGCCGAACTGGTCTGTGGCCAGTGAGTACACAGGCAGAAACTCACTTAAGCTGCAACCCAGAAAAAGAAGGTTGATGGGTCAAAATTTGGAGTTTGTGGCAAATCAGGAAGAGCAGCCAACTGGCTTAAAGAAATAAAACATCCTAATAATTTCTTGCCATTTTTGTAGACAAGGACCGTAGCCAAAGAAATGAATATGTTATGAGATTTCTGTTGCATGATATTTTTCTCTGTCAAAGCTTATGAAATCCCAAAAGAGATCTCTTAGAACCTTACTCAATTTTTAGCCAGGTGACAAACATGCACCAGGCAGAGACTAATGCAGGGGTTTAGAATGGTGGCCTAGCTCATCAGAGGGGGCAGGCTGGCCCATCACAGGGGGCAGGAGAGAAAAGACTCTAATACCTGTCCTGTACGAGTATGTGAGAGACTTAATGTAACCCCTTGGATGATAAACTTAATCTCTGCGGTTAAACACTGTCTTTATAGAAGCAGAAGCCAGCTATTGTTTCATGACCAAGCAAGATAAGGCATGCCCCTGTAACGCTGCCAGCACAAATTCATTCTTCTCCAGATGGCCATGGGAACACTTAGGCCAAAGTTCCCACCAGGCTTTTGGCAACCCCCAAAACCTTGCAGCGTCAGCTTTCTAAAAGTGGATGTGTTTATCAAATAATAATATGAAAAATGACTATTCAACCACATTCTGAAAGGCACATGACTTTTAGTTCTTTTCATTTTTGAGACAGGATTTCACTATGTATCCTAGGCTGGCCTTGATCTCATGATTCTCCTGCCAGAGCAGCATGCAGCACCATGTGCCACAACCTAAAAGAAACTGGCAGATATCATTTTTATTAACATAGGAGAATGGGGTAGGTGAGATGGCTCAGTGCGGGTAAAAGGCACTTGACTGTGGGCTTAATCTCCAGGAAATACATAGTGGGAAGGAAAAGAACCAACTCTCTCCCACAGGACCACACCTGGGAAGTAGCACAGATGTGCCATAAAATAAACAAATAAACAGAACGAAAAAATACAATAAAAAGTTATTATAGGAAGATAATAAAGGTTGCAAACTTCTTAATACATTGAAATAGGCTAAAAAAAAAGCAATGCTTAATACTTTGGAAGACAATACATTAAGCCACACTTCTAAAAATGGCTTTAAAATGAGATCATAGGAAAGCCCTGTAATTAAAATTCTGGCAATAATAACAAAAAAATTTAGGAGTCCACAAAGCGGTTTATGCACACACACATGCACATGTATGCGGGGTGGGGGGGAGACTGAGTATGAGAGAAAACGAAGCCAGGTATTACATAAAATGTCTAGGTATAGAGACCGTCTTCTGAGGGTCGCTTTCACAAGCCAACAAAACTCCAAGCATCTTTGCAACTTCCAGACAGGGCAAAGGCACGACAGATTTTAGGAAAGGTAGAATTCAGAGTAACCACACAATTCTGCTCTTTCTTATAACTGACCATCCCCACTAATTACTTTGTACGACTTTATTTACTCAACAGCATCTGAGGAGTTTTTCTGCCATGAGTGTCCTTACGTTTAACTTTAGGACACACAAGTACTGACCCAACAGACTCTGCCTGGCCCTGATGCTCAGGTCACAAACCGGGACTGACAACAGACGTGCTCCCAATGATGACTAGCAACAGAAATGAGAAAGCAAAGTCATATTTCTTCGCCAAAAGGTGACCGACATCCAATACCTGGTTACTGGGATGTCTCCAAAACAACTCTCCAAATCAGTCACGGTTTATTAAATTTCCTAACAAGCTACATACCTTTTAATAAAGATTAAGATAGTGCTCTTAAAGAGAATCCAAACACTGCTTACTGGCTAGCATTCCCTAATTTTTAACATCTAATTTTCTTTTCATTCAAGTAATTCTGGGAGAATAATTGACATCAATATTACTAAAAACTTCCAAAATATATTACCCTTCCTGACTCTATAAAAAATACTATATACTATTTTTAACATGTTAAGTCACAGAAAAGTGATGCAATCTGATGAAGACAACTGAGCTGTTTCTGACAGAGGATGCTTCCAGGCAGGTGGCAGAATCCAAAATCTTACCTTTGCTTCATCTTAATACTTAATGAACTCACTTTTTCATGGTTGTTAGTCATTTGCTTGAGTGGTCTGCTAAATAAAGCCTGTGGGCCAAATCTTGTCCACAGTTGCTTTTCTAAATAAAGTTTTATTGGAACAAAGCCAAGACACCATAGTCTATGGGTGTTTTCCCACAAAAGGGCAGAGCTGACTATCTGTGTCTAAGACATATGGCCCTGTAAAACATTAGATGTTTTCCATCTGGTCCTTTTACAGGAAAAGGTTTGCCAATCCCGAATTTAGATACAATTGTGTCAAATCAGGTGACAAGTGACTGGATTAGGAGTTTAACTAAGGATTCCATCTGACGACAGAGACCTAAGGCTTACCCGAAAGCTGGGCCAACCTCTAGACTAAAACATGGGTGAATCAAAGCCCAGATCACACTATATCAATCTATACAGTACGCTTTTTAGTCCCATGAGGATGGACCCAGACAATATACTCAACTTGATTATCTCAGTCATCAGCTATTCAAGAACACACTGACAATCAAGGACGAGCTATTACATGATTCAAGACTGAGATGATCCACCCTGAAATTAAGAAACTCTGGACTGGGCTTTTGATCACTGAATTCCCAGTACCTGGCAAGTGGATGGGACCAAAAGAGGTTTCTGATTGAATGAGAGAGAAGTCACAATTTGTCCTGCTCGTATGGCTTAAGGACCCACCCAAGGGCCTGTAAACATTCTCTACAAGTGTTCTGAAATCACTGCTGCAGCACGAGTCCTCTCCTGTCTCCTTTCAGTGCTCCTGGTGTCCAGTGCTACTGGGACACTGCCCCATGAGGCATGTCAGTCAGGCCCCCACCCCACCCCACCCTCACCCCCGGCACTGGTGATGGCCTGTCTTGATGGCCAGCAGTACCTGTACTCTCGCTCCTGCAGGATCTCCACGGGGTCGAGGCCTTGTGGTTTCTGGATGGGGCTGATACGGCTCTGCTTCTGTTGCAACTGTAGGACCGGAGACGGCTGCCCTGGGGCAGGCTGCTGCACCGAGGGCCCGGGCACAGCTGTGGTCGTGGGCTGGGCAGCGGCTGGGGGTGCGGGCGAGGGTCGGCCACTGGGTGCTGGTGCTGACAGCTTCTGTGGGGTGCTCTGGCCACTCAGCAGCAGGTCCTGCCCAGGGCCTGTGAGACAAGAGGGACATGGGCAGGACAGGACAGAAGAAAGGACACCTGCTGACCATGCTATGCTCCTCCAGCCCTCAAGTACTACCTAAGGATGGAGATCACCAGTGTCTTCAACCCCAGAGGGCTGACTAATTGAGGGTACAAAGGAGGAAAAGGAATGAAGGGCAGAGGTGAAAGAGGAAAAGTAATCCGGCATGTAGTCCACAGGAAAATGGCATGCACTAATGAACAGTGTCAAAAACATCTAAAAAATGACTCCTAGTTGTAATAAATCAAGGAAATGACAAGATGGTTTTTAATGTCACGTTCTGTGGTGGGTTTTTGTTGTTTGTTTTTAAAGAATCACAGGTGGATTCAAACTTCAGAAAAGAGAGTTCTACAACCAGATGTAATGGGTGTGGCCCTAAAGTCTCACTTTGCAAAGGGCTAAGTCCCTACAAGTCAGGTCTCTGTCCCAACTGCCTGTGCTAGCTTTAGGATCCAGTGAATTCAGGCTTACTTACAGTGAATCTCAAAAACTAAGTTTTACTTTAATCACATAGTAGCAAAGTATTTTTAAAACTATCCAACATTCGGGGTAAAATAGGCTCATTTCTCCTAATAAAAATCAGCAAATATTAAAGAAGGCCTTTTCCCTCTTATGAGACGATGACAGGCAATCTTGAACCTATCTTGGAAGCTTGGCATAGTGACACAGTCCTGTAATTCCAGCACTTGAGAGGTAGAGGCAGGGGAATCAAGAGTCGGTAGCCAAGTTGGGCTACAGGAGAACCTGTCCCAAAAATACAAGACAAACCTTTAAGCATTACTGATTTCAATTTCAGCTGCTTTTCTGCATTAAGCTTTGGGAATTTCAGTTAACTAGATACAGATCTAAAGTAAGAAGCGCTTCAACTCTCCTCCAGGTGAGTTCTCAGTCTTCTTAAAATTAAATAGGGTTTCTGAAGCTACCAGGTGAGTTGGTAAATTTTTAAAAAATTAAAAAATAAAAACGAAGAATCTCAGTCAGCAGATGCTAAAACCACAAACGGGCATTCATTCAAGTATTTCCTATATCCTTCCTAAGGAAAAAAAAAATAAAGCCATTCAACACAAACCAATCTGAGACTTCAGAGAGGAGCAATAATTAACCATACAAAGGCATGCATTATGGAAAATGGAACGTATTTCTTCAATTTCCGACAAATTCCATTTAGAAAAGGACTTCAATGACAATCCAGAGAAAGCCATAAGCAAACATTGTGACATGAGGAATGTGAAGAATTAGTACAAACTGCTCAGGTTAGTGTCAGCATGTGTGTGTGTGTGTGTGTGTGTGTGTGTGTGTGTGTGTGTGTACTCGTACCTCCATCACAACAGCTAGCACAGGCTGTTTTTCTATCCCTTCCTAGAATTAGGTAAAATTTCCTAAACAATATATAGCTAGATACATTTTTTTCTTAACCTAATTTGTAGTCCTGGCCTTCTTGTGGGTAGATTAGAAAGACGTTCTGGAGCGAAATATATGGCTCTTTATTTTTACACCCTGGATGTACGTCCCATCATAGAAAGTTTTTTTTTCAATTAAATTCTTTAATCTTTGTTTCCTGACTGGAAGGTGTTTTCCAAAACGTGTATACCCTCATTACAGGTTTTCACCCATATTTAAGAAACCAATTTCTAAACTTTAGAGCCCAGGGTTGCAAACACTGGATGAGTTATGTGGGGACCTTGAGACACAGCAGTCTCTAAACTAGAGAACACGTTTCCTTTGCACTGTTTTATGTATGACTAGTTAAATGACAGACAATATAGATCTCTGACATTCATCTTTAAGTTTTAGTTACAATTATTTATTTATTGGGGGGCATGCATCCCAACAGTGCTCATGCAGAGGTCAGAAGACAGCTTGCAGGGGTTCTCCTTCTACCATGTGGGTTCTGAGACTCAAACTTGGTCTTCAGCCTCAGTGGCAAGGGTTCTTATCCACAGTGCAAGTCAAATTAAATCTACTCAAAGCCACGGTTTAAGTACACTAACGATGAGTTTACTACTTTTAGATTTCCAAAATACCAAGTATTTTTTATAAGAAGAGGAATTGGCTGTTATTGGTAAAATGGCATCACAATAATTACTTTAAATTCCACTGCCAAAGTCTTTTCCCCCTTGTCTAAGTTCACCTAAAATCAAAACGCCCAAAGAGTGCAGCAACAGGAGTCATTCACATGTTCCGGTCTTCATCATCACCACCACCAAGCCCCTTCCCTGACAAGACTGCCTGGAAATAACATTGGCCAGGGCAGGAATCTACGTGGGCTGGAGGTTCATTTAAGTCACTGGTTTAAAAATTGTATTTAATCAAGGAAAGGTGCTGCCAGCTGGCCATTTCCAGTCTGCATATCTCCAAGACAGGTCTGGTATGTACCTGGTCATACCTTATACAATCGCTCAATATAAAGACATTGTAACCTGGTGGAATCATCCTTAATATTGAGAAACAGAAATTTCACCGTGGAATTAAGGTATTCCAGTGTCTAACTTAACAGGACTAGGAGGGGCTAGAGGGCACTTGCTCTTGCAGAGGACCCAGATTCGATTCCCAGAATGCACAGGGCATCCCATAACTATCTGTAACTATCTGTAACAGTTCCAGGGGATCCAACACCTCTTCTGACCTCTTCGTGTACCAGGCACATACATAATTAACATACAATACATGTAGGCCAAACACTCATACACATAAAATAAAATGACTCTAAAAAAATAACATAAAGTTACCAAAAATAAAAAAAAATATTATCTTAGCCCTAGCACCCACTGGCTGTGTGAAGCTGACCAAGGCATCAAGGCCTGTGTCTGCTTCCTCGTCTGCAGAATGGGAACAATAATAATTGTTCTCTCACAGAGTGGTCATGAGGATTCAGTGAGATTTCTGATTATATGCTCAACTTTCCATCCCTATTGATCAAGAACAGAGGGAGAGAAGCCTAATTTAATGACTGTATACCACACAACAGAGAACCCCATGACATAAAAAAGGACTTCCAGAATTTGGGTACCATATTAGCTGGCAGCTGGCAGAGGATTCTTTTCTGGGCCAAATTTCAAAACATTCCTGTAGTTTCCAACAACTCAGCACAGATGCTCCTTAGGTCAGTGGACTTGTCATGTGCCTCCTGCCAGCTGCTCTCAGGGCCACTTACAAGCAAACTCTATTTCCTAGCTAAACAGAAATTCATTTACTGTGTGGGTCTGTTTTCGCCTCTCCCCGACTGACTGTATAAATACTTTCATTTACAGACACCAGGAAACTCAATGTAGCTTCTTGCACTTACATTCAGGATGTCAGCCCCCTCTAGAAGGTTCTATGCCTGTCCTGTAGGACATTTACAGACAGCACTGGACTCCACAGAAACTACCCACTGTGCACCAGACAGCCTGCAGTTGGCTACCTAAGGCCTTTCACCACACCTTCAAACTGAATAAAAACTGTTTTCAGCTCATCTCTTCCCCTCTCTCCAGTACGAGCAATTTAGGCTTATGGTCAGTATTCAAAATGCCTTCTGCCTGAGGAGTTTGTACTGCCTGGCTCTCCAGAATGTGGTTCCAACACTGCGTGGGGTGGGGGTGGGGATCTTCGGTGGATGTATCCCATCCCATCCCACCTGATAAGAAGCAATAGGGCAACACACTCACTGAAATACCTAGGCCTCGCCTGCACAGAATTTCTGTGCATTCAGAGGTCACTCAGCATATAGGATCATCATACAAATACCACTCCGCATTAAATAGGAATATAAGTGATTTCTACAGGTTGGAAAAAAATAAAGTGAAGAATATTTAAATTGAACATATCAAAAAGTTTCAGATGCCAAGGAGAGGGGTAGGGGCAAGCATTTAAATGGGAGGGGGGCAGGGGAACCACTTTCCTCTTTTACCACCATAAGATTGTTCCTTCACTTCTCCAAACCACAACTTTCTCAGTTCTCGTTTTTATTCTGCTTTAATCCCTAAAAGGAAAAAGAGAATCAAAACGAAAAGAGAAATGTGCCTTGGTCTGGAGTTCTGCCCACAAGAGCAAGGACAAGGCTCCTCTTAAGAAGTGGCCAACCACCCCAACCCCCAAAGCGGGAGTCTTCTCCAGCACACATGTTCAGTGTACAGGGCATCCTGCTAGGGAACAATGTCACTTCCTGTGAGTCCTGTTCTGGGGTAGATTTGGGGAAGACCAAGCCAGCAGTGTCGCACATTCTCTTCCTGTATTAAGTACACTGGGACATGGGATAGAAGTTTAAGATCCTCCAGAACTGCATGCACTAAAACATCTTTTTTTTCCCTGAAAGATTGGCAGGGTGTGTGTGAGAAAACGTGCTTTTTTTAAGGGGGGGAAGGGGTACACAACATTAGTCAAGTTTCATATTGACTTAAAAAAATCCTTACATTATTTCAGCTTATCATAGATGCCAATAGAAACAAATGCCTTCATCCAATAAAGTTGTCTGTCCTAGATCAGATTTCTGCACAAGTATTGCAGGATGGGCACTCCTGACAGTAGCAGGGACATGCCACTCCATTGGAAAGAGACACCTTCTTCTTCTTTTACCCATGGCCTCCTTGTCCACTTAACCGGCAAACAACATCTACCCAAATATTTTCATTTCTTACTAAGCATGACAACTGGAAAATACAAAAGACATGAGCAGTGGGTAATAAAACCAGGTCCCTTTGCTGATAGGGCTATTATAAGACAGGCACGGACAAAGAGGTGGATAATTAAAAAGGGTACCCCATCTTGTAGAAATGACCCAGAAAATGTATGCACAGCCTAGGTTCAGTAAACATAAAGTATTGTCATATGAATGCACTCAGATCCAGTTAGGTTCAGTAGACATAAAGTATTGTGATATGAATGCACTCAGATCCACAGTTAGGTTCAGAAGACATAAAGTCATATGGGTGTCCTCATATAGTAGAAACTTTGCCCTTTAGGTTTCACTACTTCACTCCACCCCATTATTAGACCCTTGGGTGCAAAGGCTTCTCAGAGAATTCAGCGGCTTACCTTCTGTGAAATACTTCCATGCTGAGGCGAGGTCACCAAAGGGCTACTAATGTCTTTGGAGGCCTATGACGTGGCAGGTGATACCCCAAGACAGGCTCTGTGCCCCATGAATTATGCTCATAAAGCAAAATCTTCCCAGCTCTCTGCCCAGTTGCCAGCTATCTTGCTGTAAGCAGCTGGCCTCCGTGTCACGCCTGGTTGTTGGAACCACTCATGCGCTAAGATGTGAGAAGCAAAGATGACTGATTCTGTTAACAGCGTGTCCAGACTAAGAGTGAAAAGAAGCCAGGATAGAACACTGCCATCCTCACTCTTAATACACAAGAGTGAAGAGCTGAGGCACCCACATTTTGCAGATCCTTTCCCTGGTCTTGAGAATTTGGGTCAAGAAGGCACCCTTTGGGGGAAATAGTCAAGAACATGAGGTTTCAAGTCACAGGCGCTAGGATCTAGACCTAGATGTCCTCCATGCAGCAGAGATGGCAGTGCCAAGAACGTCACAGAGCCCGGGTAATGAGAAGGTTCTCAGTGAGTCAAAGTTACATATACAGAAAATTTTTCCTTCTCTTTGGCCAAATTCTCTAGAGCTCTATTAGTTTCACAGTTTAAATATCTACTGAGGGTTCAAACTGTCATGTCCCTGCATGGGGTTTGGGGTGCCCTTTCCAGTCACGTGGTGTGGTCCCATATTCTCCTCCATCTATCAAAGGGCTTCCTGCTAGTCACACAGAAATCTGTGTATGAAATAATATTTTTTTTCTTTAAAAACTCAACTACTAACTGATAGTGCTGGTGCCTGCCTGTAACCCCAGATCTTAGAGAAAGGAAGACTATTTAGGAGGCCAAGGCCAGCTGGGGATTCAAAGAAAGAACTTGTCTTTAAAATCATACACACACACACACACACACACACACACAAACCAAAAAACAACAAGACAAAACATTGCTACATTCTAAATGTTTGTGTCTGCCCAAATTCCTATGCTGGAATCCAAATCCTCAAATAAATAGTATTAGGAGGCAGAGGAAATTAAGCTATGAGGCAGAGCTCTCATGAATGATACCAGTAACCACATGAGAGGCCACAGAGAGTTCCCCCACCCCGTACACTGTGGGAGGGTACAGCACAGGTACCTCCTAAGACCCAGAAAGCAGGGACGCACCACATGCTAAATCTGCTGACAACCTCAGGTTGGAAGTCCCAGCCATCATAACTATGAGACACAAACTTCTGCTAGTTTTGGTTTTGGTGTTTGTTTTATGATAGGATCTCATTCATCCCAAGCTGGAATTCAAACTCACTGTGTAACTGAGGATGACAATGGCCTTTCGCCCCTCCCACATCTACCTCCCAAGTGCTGGTATCACATAGGTGTATGCCAAAGCTGGCTTAAAATACCCATTAAAATGATTTATTTTTCTGTGTGTATATGTGAAATGTGCGTGTGCGCGCGCGTGTATGTGTGTGTGCAGGCAGGCATGTGGAGGTCAGAAGGAATAGGTGTCCTATATCATTCTCTGTCTCATTCCCTTGAGATCTCCAACTGAATATAGAGCTTGATTGGCAGCCAGCAAGCACCGAAAATCTTCCTGTCTCCCTACCAATCCCTACCCTACAGTACCCAGATTACAGATGCACACAACTACACCTGATCTTCACAGGGGTTCTAGGGACTTGAACTCAGGTCCTACCCATTGAGCCATCTCAGTCAAGAGACTCATTCCTAATGTTAGTTACATCTACAACTAACAAGAGTTCATCTTCCTGATATCTCTATTTTTGGAACTAATTCTATCAGAAAAGAAAAGTTTAAGACAAAACAAAACAAAACACCAGTCAGAATCCTTTCTTCTTACCCAAGTTCCTAAACCTAGGACAAATATCCCAAATTCATTGTTCTCACAGTGGTGAGCTTGTCAGTTTACCCAAATGACTGAAAGCCATTCATAGGAGATGGTATCAGTGTCTGGGGAGCATTACACTCCCCGCAATCCAAAGCTCTCAAGCTAAACCATAAGCTCTGTTTATCTAGTTCTTTCTAAAGATTTAGTTAATCGATTGTTGATTGATTGATTGGAGAAGGGGGTCATGTATGCCACAGAACGCATGTGCAGGTCAAGGGCCACTTTATGGAGTCATTTCTCTCTTCCTACCTTTAAGTAGGTTCTAGGAAAGGAACTCAGGGTTCATCAGGCTTGTGGGTAAAGTACCTTTACTGAAAGCTAACTTTTTGTAAACTTATTTATTAATTTTCATTTTATTTGCAATGGTGTTTTGCCTGCATGTATGTCTGTGTGAGAGTGTCAGATCTTATAGTTACAGACAGTTGTGAACTGCCATGTGGGTGCTGGGAATTGAACCCAGGTCCTCTGGAAGAGCAGTCAGTGCTCCTAACCACTAAGCCATCTTTCCAGCCTGTCCAAAAGCTATCTTGAGATGCACACTAGAGACGCAACCTTCATAGAGGAACACTCTAAAGTCCCTTGTACCTCTGAGTTTCATCCATGAAAAAAATCATGTCTCCAGAAGTCCATGCATGGGACTAGATCATCCTGGCCAGTTGTGTAATCATAATTTCTCATTCTTATCCCAGAGAGTCTAAGAAACAGGTCACACAGATCTGTTACCTTGCTATGAATAAGTGTTACTAATGCTTCTATCACGTAAAGCATTATTTTACAATAATAATGAAGACATAATGAAAGCCAGGTTTCCGTATCTGCGAGTCCCAATTCTGTGAATTCAACTAATCACTGACAGAAAATAGTTGGAAAAAAATTGTATCTGTACTGAGTGGGCACAGACTTCTTTTTCTTGTCATTATTCCCTAAACAATACAGTGTATCAACTATTCAGATAGCATTCACATAATAGTCAATATTTCTCATAAATAATCTACAGATAAAGCACACAAAAGGATATGCATAGCTTAAGTGCAAATGCTACACCACATTTCATATGAGGGACTTGAACATGACGGATCTTGGTATCCACTGGAGTCCTAGAAGCAATCTGCTTCAGACACAAAGAATGACTGTAATTTGAAGGATAATCACACCTGGGAGATCTACTTTATATTCTCATGCCAGAAACGGCTTTGTGTCCTCTGAGAAATTGGGAAGCAACTTCCTTCTGAATGGTGAGAATTAGATACACGACCCCATGTCCTTGTGGCTCTGTCAGAAAACTCAAGTCATCTTTGAAGCTAAGGCACAGCAGCTGTGGGGGCTATGGGCTCTCCATCTCTGACCTGCATTCGTGCTTCTTTAAAAAAAAATCCCAAGTTTCTGCTTCTTTATTTGATAATTTTTTTATAAAAGGTCTCATCAAATGCACAAATGTTTTTTCCAACAAAAGGGGTAAGAAATAAATAAACCAACAAATACGGAAAGACTCAGTTGGGGGTCAATTAGAGCAGGGAGAGTTCTATGGAGGGGTACAGACGAAATAGGGGTTCCTAACCTGGAGTATGCTGATGGGCTTCTAAGCAACCTTGTACCCCTTAAAAGAGAATGCAAGATCATGGGAGAATGTGCTTATGTGCTTTCTCCCTAGGTTCCCAGCTTGCGGGAGGGTTTCTAAGAAACACTGCTCTAGGATCCTTTATAGCAGTAACCAAGAATCTCAGCCAATCTCAGTGGAACAGAAAGAGGTCTAGAAAAGAATTCGGTCGGCCGTGGCCTTCTACCAAACTAGTAAGTCTGTGTGCTAGAGACTGCTTCTCCAAACTGGACCACAGTGCTGTTCATTCAGTTGGGTATTAACCTACCAGATGGTCTGTTGTAGCTAACAAGGGCTGGCTGCTGCTGCTGTGGCTGCGGCTGCGCCTGCTGCTGAGGCTGCTGGGGCTGCTGCTGTTGCTGCTGAGGCTGCTGTTGCTGTTGCTGCTGCTGTTGTTGCTGCTGCATGCCAGGCAAGGTCCTTTTCCCCTGGACTGCAAGCTGCAGTGTTTCGGGGAGGGGTTGGCCCCTGGCCAACATTTTGTAAGCTAAAATCTGAGCTCGAAGCTGATGCAGCTGGACAGGACTGAAAGGTGAGGGACCTCTGTTAGGCTGGGTCATGGCCTGCTGCAGATCTCCTGGGATGAGTGGCCCTGGCTGGCTCGGTGGCATCTGGGGTGGGGTTGGGCCTCCTCCAGAGATCGGGCTGGAGACGTGCTCTGGGGCTCCCAAAGGAGACGGGTGTGGTGACATATAACCTAAAATAAAACACAAGATCACAGGCTGTAGCGGATGACCCAAAGAGAGAGGTAGTCTGGGATACTCTAATAATCCACCAGAGCAACACTACATGATAGAAATTTAAGGTATGGATAAGTTGACAATGGCATATATCTTAGAAGTTCAATCTCTAATACAGCTTATCTGTAATTTAAAATTCTCTAGTAAGCACATTAAAAAGGTCAAAGAAACAGGTAAAGGTAATTTAACAACAGTTTATATAACGCTCACAAGATTAGCACTTCACAAAGAGGGACTCGGCACTGTTTTTTTCACCGCAGGGCTTTGACACCCGGCATTTCATGCTCACAGAACATCCCTCTTTCTCCGGCCACATTTCAGATCATCAATAGCCACTCGTACCCTAGAAGGCAAACTGTCCATGGTGATTGTACACCTGCAGGAACGACGGCGAAGGGCAGAGATTCTGCATCAGAGGCAGCGCCAAGCTACCCAACAAAGCACGAAGACATCTAAAGTGGCTCCGTGCAGGGTAAGCAGTGTCTTATGAAGAAATCAAATAGTGTTTGGTTGGTTATCATGCAAGCTGTGACTAACAGGCAAATTACTGGGGGCCTGGTGCTGCCGTTACTGTGCCATGACTGCTCCCGGCATCTCAACTGAGTTTGTCCAGCCATAGGCTGAGCCCAGGGCTGAATGCAGGGAACTTATACAGGAGGTGTGGGGACACTGCGGGGAGTCTGGAGAGGTGATATATGGGAGGGAAGGTAGCCAATAAAAAAAAATGCATTACCAAGCCAGCTGTTGCAGCAGGACCTGAAGATTAATCCACTGCAGACGCTTTGGGACACAAGATAAATAAACTACCAGGGAAGGAGTGAAGAAGTCAGGGTATTTAAACTCCTTCAGTATCAGTCACTGGTTAAATCACTAGTTATCACTATGGCCCTGGGGGTCATCTGTGTTCAGAGGACTATTCCACTGTAGGTAAGCCAGGTGTCACCAGGCAGAGGTGAATCAAGATGATGCCAGCCAATGGACAGCTGTAAGCACAGAAATGGCAGAAGTTCCAGAGCACATAGGGGTGAGCATATACTGCTGTATCAATCTTCGGCACAGCCCTTTGATGGCAAACCCTGTTACCTCATGCTCTAAGGTAAGGCTGCGGAGGCTCTGAGAGTGAGTGAGTTACTCAGCGTCACACAAGTAAATCTTCACAGTCAGGTTTGACACTGGGAGTTAAGATGAGTCTCCTGGTGCCCACCCAGCCTTTCCCATTTCCTAAACTGTCAAGTAAAAAGTGCATCCACAAGCCACAGACTGCCTGACACAATGGACTGAAATGCTAGACAATACCACATAAACACAACTGCATAAAGTGGCTTATCAAGCCTCTCTTTGAAATCGTGAATAAGGCTTTGCTGTGAGGTTGAGCCAAGAACAAGATGATGTTACAAAGGCAATTGAGCAGATGAACTCAAATCTCAGAAAATAAAACAAAAGAACCTGCAACAGACAGTTTGCATCTAGAATGTACTTCGAAGGTCTTTATGTTGGATGCAGGTTTGGGCCTCAGCTTGGTACAGTGGGAATTGATAGATCTTTAAAGAGGTGGTGTCTACCGAAAGGAAGGTAAGTAAGCGGGGTGCTACTGAAGGGGATATTAGGATTCTGATTCCTCTCTCTATGCCTCTGCTTCTGGGGTGCTATAAGGTAAGCAGGCCTCCTCTACTCCCTGATCTTTGCCACCTCAGGCCTAAGTTCACAGAACCAAGGTGGATTGAAACATTTGTCATTCATTGAACCAATAAACTTTCTCTCTAAGCGGATTGTCTGGAATATTTTGTAATAATGCAAAGCCAACTAGCATACCTGGTGACTGAGAAATCAACACAGAAAAGTATCGATGAATTTGAGAAGAAGGAAACTGACAGAATAAAACCCATACTGCAGGATCAACCAATACAGTAAGAAATTTTACCTCAAATTTGACAAAGAAGAAACTGGGGGCGGAAAGAAATGACTTCCCAGGATTTACAGAAGATGCTAAGAGAATCACTCTGTCACTGTGACATTAAAAATATGACAGTGGCTCAGCCTCAGAGAGGGTTTTTTTTCCTTCATGAGTAACATCTCATAAAACTTGAGGAAAAACAGAATCTAAATGGTGCATCAGCATAACCTATCTTGGTAATTATCCTTCGCTAACGAAACAGAGGGAAGAAATGGCCTCCAAGTGAGCAGACACTTGCCTGAAGACGACACTATGTATGTAGATGCCACTCTTCTGGAAGTTTTATTTGATTTACTCATCCAAAATCATCACAAAACAAGGCAGTTTTCCTTCACTAGTCTTCAAGAGTTACTATCGCTCAAGTTTCACCTTGCCTTAGAGAGAAGCAATAAGTCCTCTCTCTTCTTTAATATTCTCAAACTTTTTAAATATCAATTTTATATGTACACACACACACATTCCTATAAGGGCCTTCTCAAATCACTGTGCTAAAAAGAAACAGAGCTTTCATAGTGACCATGAGGTACACAATTAAGTATTTACTGAGGGAAATGGTTTTGCCTTCCAACCCATGTCCTAAAGTCACTTAGCATGTACTGAACTGGTTACAGCTACAAGCTGGACCTCTCTATACCTGTGTGTTTAGGAAGAAGTTCCCACAATGGGATTTTTAAGATGTATACTATTACCAAGTAGAAATCCTTTTTAGATCATTACTTAGAACAGAAATGTGTTATATTAATACTGCTTTATTTAAACACACACACAACTTTTAAATAATTTACTTCCCAGTCTACAGGGTACTTTACTAATCTATGGAATAAGAGTACATTCTAGTTCTGACTCCACTGACTAAAGGTCCTCCCAATAACTGGTGTAATTTACACAAAAACTGAGCTCTAGTTCAAAGTGTACAATTTGTTTTTGTATCTAATGGAACAGTTTACTGAGTGTGCATAGAGTCATGCACTGGCCATCTAGCCAAGCACTGGAAATCCAAAGGTAAGTAGGATGTTCTTAAGATAGGAAGGGGAGCCAAGCTACCGGAGAGTTTTTAGGAGAAACCAACGTGAAACTGTTCTCAGTTTTAACAATCAGGGGTCATCATTCCTTTGTTCGAGAGTTGTCACTCAGCATCACCTCTAGATGTAGGACAATGTCTGGAGCAGAACACGTTGAAGCTCCTATATGGCCTTAGGGGTGACTGCATGTAATTCCTCCATACATTGCAGGTTCTAAAACTGTGGTCTCATTATCGCTCTGAGCACACATGGCCCCTTAGAACTTAAATGGCGAACCTAAAGCTGTCGTCACAATTCATTCTCAGCACTCATGAGTCAAACTTCTCCTTCTGGGCCTTCAAAAGGCCTCACTCCTTCAGATTAGTTTTCTACAAGGTCAAGATTTCATGAGTCATCTCGCCTGCCAACAAGATTCACATCAGACCCTAGGATGTTCAAGGCTGCAGATAACAGAGGGACACCCTGATGCCAGGCTCCATGACCTCTTATTTATATTTCAGAAAGAGGGCAACTGTGAACACGTTTCTCTAAATCCTCCCAGCCAAGTTTTTCTATCACGGATCCGACTGTAAATGGAGGAAAACTTAAACACTTAATTACAGGGAAGTATGTATGGCGAGCAAACCACGGGTGTCCCAGAAGAACATCCACATACCAGTGTCAGCTGACACTAGATGAATACATGGCCTTCGTGTGTGAAAATGACCAAATGATGATTCTGAAAGCAGGCTATGGTATATTTTAATGGCTCTGATATCCCTTTAATATCTTGATATCCCTTCAATAGGGAAGGAAGGAGGGAGACATGACATGAATGACGTGAAGGAGAGAAATTCACATATTAATTAGCTATGGTGAGGGGTTGAACTGTGTGTGTTGTTCCCCACAAAGAAATACACATTGACATCTGACCCTCTCTACCTGTGAATGCCACGTCTTCTGGATAGAGGGTCGATGCAATGTCACCAAATTAAGAAGTTCTACTAGATTAGGATCTATCTTGACCCAAATATCAGAGAGAAAGAGCTGGATACTTAGACAGTGAAAATGCCTTGTGGTGACGAAGGTGGACACTGGAATGTTTTGTGTATAAATCTGTGAAGGCCAAGGTTTACTGAAATCAGCAGGAGCAGGGGAGGATTCGTCTCTGGAACATTAAGAGATAGTAGTCTTTCCTGACACCTTGGTCATGAACTTTTTTGCCCCTAGACCTACAAGAGGTTAGGTTTGTTTTGGGCAACAATTATTTGCTACGGCAAGCCTAGGAGACCTAAAGAGTCACCTAACAAGAATGGCATGTAGTTTCGCTAACAGAAAACATTACCTTTGACCCAGTATCTAAGTGTCACCTCAAGGGACACAGGGGTTTAGTTCATCTTACTTTTACATGCTGCTGCTGACAGAGAGACCTAGATTCCCTTTTGGCCTTTATCAATTACTGGCTATGCATGGTCAGAGATATAACTAAACTCCCCAAACTTTAGCTTCCTCAATGAGTTGGGAGTGACATCATTTACCTTACAAGATCACAATAAAGATTCTCGATAAACTACAATGAAGCTCCGTATAGCATATTTGGATGCCTTAGGCTGGTAAAAATTACTAGGACTTTGAAAATAAAATTACCCAGATGAGTAATTTCTTGTTGGGTGAAGAGGGTAGCAGATTTCTCCAGAGAAAGAAAGCTAACTGGATTTAACAATCTTTAGACACATAGGTTAAAGCCATAATTAAACTACCACCAGGAAAGACTGAAATTGTATGATATGAAGACAAAATTCCACTGTGTGTGCAGAGGACACAAACCTTGGCTGGGCTGATCCATTGGGCTCTGTGGAGGGCCCATTCCTGGGTGTGGTGTGCGCAGGCCGGTGCTCTTCATAGATCCACAGTGGACATCGTCGACAATCCCCTTGTCGTGTATCCCGTCCATGGGCTGAAACATGCAGACGGCCTCCATTAGACACCTCCATGAGGCAGAGTACTTCTAACAAGGCCATCAAAAGGTATCTCCAGTCTTTAAAGATACGACACAACCATCTACTATCTCTTCTACAGCCCTATATTATATACTTCATACGTAAAAATAATAGTAAGAAAGATTACACCTCTCTAAGTCAAAAAATAAGGCTTTAAAAGCTGTTTCATTCTTTGGCCAATGTGAAACCTGTTTTAAACCTGCCAATTAAAAAGTACCGTTCACAGGGTAGATGAATATTACTCCCTCATACCTCTGTACATAAAGCGTGAAACCCGTTACGTATTGAACTTATTCTGGAGTCCAAATGAAGGCTACATGAAATGTCTGAGGTCACCTATTTTCCTGGTAATTTTTCTTCACTGGATGAATGAACTAAGGAAAGTTAAAAAGTTGAACCAGAAGGTTCCATGGCAGTTGGGAAGGAGAAGAACATACAGGGCCGAGAAGNGTGAGTACTGAAAAGGAGGGAGTGAAAGCAGAGGTGTGTGGGGGGAGATATGCTGCAGGGGGAGGGAAGGAGAAGAGACTAAAGGCAAAGGCTGGAAATAAATAACAAGCACAGGGGCTGGACATTGGACCTGAGGCCCAGCCCAGAGCACGATAGACATACAATAAATAGCGACTGAACTGATGTTAATCCAATCCAGAATCAGGCAATGGAGCATGCGCTTGGAAAAGGAAAAGTCTGTTCTTCCCCCAACTGTAATAGCAATTTTCCAAACAGCCTGGAAGGAACATTTCCAAGAGTTTATAAAAACCAAATGACTTCAAGCAAGAAAG
The DNA here is from genome assembly GCA_001685095.1 of Ellobius talpinus. Taxonomy (NCBI): domain Eukaryota; kingdom Metazoa; phylum Chordata; class Mammalia; order Rodentia; family Cricetidae; genus Ellobius; species Ellobius talpinus. Next base: position 80,873 of record LOJH01002052.1, read on the forward strand.
TATGAGTGTTTGCAGTTTTGGAGAAAAGAAAGTTAATTTCTGCAGAGTCAAAAGCATGCACTTGAAAAGAGGGAAATTTTACCATAAAGAGGATGCTCAGAAGAAAAATTGGAAGAATCTGGTATAAAGAGTGTCACTGAGTCTGTTAAGTAGTAATAATAGAGAGGAAATCAAAGCCATGCAGCAGATGTATTTAGGCCACTTGTTTACTTATTTTCTGTGATGTTGAAAAGCGAAAAGCTGAAGCTCAGAGGGAGATGGAGGAGGAAGACAAGGAGCATAGCCGCGTGAAAAAGAAGGAAGAAAGTGAAGGCATCTGGCCCGCAGGTGTGTGCTCCCCGGGTTCACCAAGGTCCTCAGGCAGAGAGCTATCTCAGGGGCTGTAAGGGAGGGAACAGGGTGGTAAAATCTGCAGGGCTCAAGAGGAAAAACTGCAGAGCTCACAGGCAAGACCAACACCAAACAAAAGGGAGTACCCAGGAGTGTAGAAAATAAGAGAACGGGTCACGGGACAAAAGCCATGGGCCAGAAGAGATGACAATAAGACTGCCCAATAGAAAAGCAGGGCAGGACCAATCTTCACCCACACATTTAATTTTTTAAATCCTCCAATCACAAAGGTTAACTAAACATGTCCTCCACATTTTTTCTGTCCTTTGGAAGGTGAGGCCTTTATCCTCAGGTCATCCCAAGGTTCTGTGACACAGGGACAAAGTTCACAAGGGCAAAACAGATCTAGAATACATCCCAAAGTTAACAGAACAGGAGCTGATTCAATAACTTCAGTACGTCAAGATGTCAACCCATAATATGTCATGGAAAATAAGAGGCTTTAGTTCTGTAGACATGACAAGTCAGATTTTTATCTATCTATCTATCTATCTATCTATCTATCTATCTATCTATCTAT